>SJYX01013030.1:185164-296551 GCA_006410675.1 Oreotragus oreotragus | reverse complement strand
ACAGCCATTTTGCTTTTTTGCATTTCTTTTCCATGGGGATGGTCTTGATCCCTGTCTCCCGTACAATGTCATGAACCTCATTCTGTAGTTCATCAGGCACTCTATTTATCAGATCTAGGCCCTTAAATCTATTTCTCACTTCCACTGGCCCTGTCACTTCATGGCAAATAAATAGGGAAAAAGTGGAAACATTAGCAGATTGTTTTCTTAGGCTCCAAAATCACTGCGGATGGTGACTGCAACCATGATGTTAAAAGACAGTTGCTCTTTGGAAGGAAAGCTATAACAAAGGTAGACAGCATATTAAAAAATAAAGACCAAATCCAATACAGTACTGTAAAGTAAAATAAAGTAAAAAAAATAAATAAAAATAAATAAATAACAAAAAAAAACAAAGATACTACTTTGCCGACAGAAGTCTATACAGTCAAAGCTGCGGTTTTTCCAGTAGTCATGTATGGGTGTGAGAGTTGGACCATAAAGAAGGCCGAGCACTGAAGAACTGATGCTTTCAAATTGTGGTGCTGGAGAAGACTCTCGAGAGTCCCTTGGACTTCAAGAAGATCAAACCAGTTCATCCTAAAGGAAATCAGCTCTGACTGTTCATTCAAAGGACTGATGCTAAAGCTGAAGCCCTGATACTTTGGCCACCTGATACGAAGAGCTGGCTCATTGGGAAAGACTTTGATGCTGGGAAAGTCTGAGGGCAGGAGAAGGGGGCAACAGAGGATTAGATGGTTGTATGCCATCACTGATTAAATGGACATGAGTTTGAGCAATCTCTGGGAGATAGTAAAGGACAGGGAAACCTGGCAAGCTGCAATCTGTGGGGTTGCAAAGCGTCTGACATGACTTAGTGACTGAATAACAATAACCAAAGAGAAGTTATAAATAAGCTGAAAAATACACTAGAGGAGTTCACCACAGCGGACAAAAAAAAAAAAACAACTAAGGAAGTTTCAAGCTTGTAAAGACTCAAGTCATTTCAGTTCCGTCTGAAAGCATTACTCAAGGATATATTTCAGCAATATAAGAATAAACCAAGGAAGATTTCGTTGCCTCCCCCAGGTAGCTGGGGAGGGTTGGGAAATACTGGGAACAAAACTCCTCAGGTGGAGCTGGAGGCAGAGGGTGGCCTGTGGTGCTGGCCTCATGGCCAGGAGTGGATCTCCAGCTTGCTGAGCTGGGAAAGAAAAGGGAGAGAAAATCTTGGTTCAGATACTGACTAGAGTACAGTCCGAAATTGTTAACAAAGAACCTCTGAAAGTCATAGTTCAGTTTACATATTTGATAATATTTTAAATGTGAATAAGAGCAAGAGATTTGGTTGGTAAGAGATGGAGACGCAGAGAGTAACAGTAGAAGTTTGCTGTGGGGCTTTTCTGGTCTGTGAATGATACGCATACCTTAGTTAGATGCACAAAGGCACAGCACTTTAAACAGTACAAGTGAATCAATGTGTTAAATATCTGAGTAGCTAACGGAGGAAAATGAGTGGTAATAGCTTCCAAACAACTAGACACAAAATAAGGAATAAAACATTGTCAGTGCACCTAATGCATGAATAGAAAAATAAGCAATGTCAATAGTAAAAACACAACTTACAGAATAGCAGAAAGTAAAACAATCTCTAATTAGAAAAATGCAAGTAGGTTTAAGTCCCCTAACAATTCCCAAAACAAAATAGACTCTCTAATTGGTTGAAAGCAGACAAACAAAAACCAACTTTATGACATGTTTATAAGATAGATTTTAATCAAAATGATTGAACATAATGAAAATAAAGCCATCGAAGAAGGTATATCTGTAAAATGCCTCAGAGAGACAGCAGATTTAGCAGTTCAGGACCACACTGTTTTCTCAGTAAACTTGCCTTTAATCAATACAAAAGATACTCATTTTGTTTCTTGTCCTTTAGTTTTTATTCGTTGAATAAAAATACTGCTGAATCTGATATCTTTCCAAGGCCAAAACACAACATACACATTTATAAAAAATGAAATTCCAAATGAAAATCTAGTTCTTTGAAAACATCTAAAAATTGAATGAATGAAAGAACATAAATTGAACACCTGGTGGTAGCAGGTGATTTTGTAGGGAGGTAAAAATTACTAAATATGCCTAAGAAGTATAAAATCAGAATAGACTTAAAATATATAAAATTGGAAAAGTCTGGAAAATATTTACATTTTAAAAGGTACATTTTAACATAGCATCAAGGAATGGATAAATATATATTGAATAAGTTATCCCGGAACATGGGTTAAAAAATGGAAAATTTTAAGGCTAACACATATTAAGGTAGCATGGTGAAGACATCTCAACAGAAGGGAACAGCTGACAGATCTGACATGTAAACAAGAATGCAGATACCCAGATGACTTCCAGCAGCACGCTGAATGAAAAATGCCACATAATTTTTATCCCAGGTAGGCAAGGATGGATTAATTTGGTAGGTTTAGTAACAGTTCATGTTAGTTTGTATCCATGTTGAAAAAAAGGAAACGAGAGAGTCAGAAAAACAGTATTAAATTCAGCTCTGATTCTTCATGGAACACATTATAAGGCAAGGCTAAAAGGAAACTTTAATGATTGGATAAACACAATCCACAGGAAAGCTGCCGCAGACATAAACTTGCAGTTGAGAAGTTAGAGCCACGTCCAAGTCAAACAGAAGGCAAAGACGGCAGGTATCTCTTCCGTCAGCAGTCTGCTGGAGGGTGTAGCCAGAGGGTGTAGCCACGGACAAGAGAAAATGAAAAGCGAGAGATCTAAATACAGCAGGAAGACACAAGGGCTGCCTGTTACTTCTAGTTGATTATTGGCTTAAAAATAGATTCTGCTGACAGACTTGGAGCTAGAGTTGAGTAAGGAAGATGAAATAATAGCTACACGTCAGTGACTAACAGGGAAGCAAAATGGAAAACAGTGAGGAGGATAACTGTGAAATATTGAGGGGTAAATCTGGGACAAGTGCACCAGCCCGTGAGAGCTGAATTTAACAGTTGTTCTGTCTCTGTTGAGATTATGTCTTTGCTTCCTTGTCTAACATGAGTATATAGTAAGTCTATGAATTTCATCCATCATTGCCTGTCTGGGATTTAAAACTCACCAAAGCACATAAGAAAAGTGAAATGTTAGTTGCTCTTTCATGTCTGACTCTGCGATCCTGTGATTATATATAGCCCACCCGGCTCCTCTGTCCATGGGATTCTCCAGGCAAGAATACCAGAGTGGGTAGCCATTCTCTTCTCTAGGGTATCTTCCCAACCCACGGAACAAACTGGGGTCTCCTGCTTTGCAGGCAGACTCTTCAGCATCTGAGCTATCGCACCTAACAGAGTATGTAAACAGAAGTACCATTGCTGCAGGGAAGTTCCAGGGCCAGGATTTAGAACCGAGAACCGCTCTGCCCCCATGCTAGTAATATCTGCAGTCCTCCTGCACCAGGTCAAAAGGTTCATGAGGAGACAGTCAGCGAGCTTTAAAAATTCCCAGGCTGCTCAGAGTTTTCTTGGGGTAGTCTCTGAGTCCTTGCAGCCCATATGGGTACTCGATCCTCCTACTCATTTTGACTTTTCTGATTTGATTTTCTGACTTCTGCTCTGCCTAAGAAGCTCCTAAGTACTTGCTAGCAATGGGGGCTTCATCTCTACCTCCCCAACCCTCCCAGGGTAGGCTACAGCAGATGTGGAGTACAGCTCAGGAATATGCTACTAGTGGCCCATGGACCAAACTGATAGACTTTGACCTGCGGGGCATGAATACCCAAGATATACTTGTATATCTTTAATTAAGTGGAAACTAGGAGGAATTTGGGGGTTTGATACCAGGAATTTCAGCCCATACAATAACCTTAATTAAATTCTGTCTCGCTGCCTAGAGAGAGAGAGAGAGACAAACTGAATGATGAAGGATGCTTACATTATTGGTGGCCAATGACGAAAGAACAAATGGGACTTGATTCTAACCATCTGAGTGCTTCTCCCTGGTACTTACCTGGGTATTGCTTTTCATTTTTCCAGGATGCAGTAGTTTCAGAGAAGTTCAGTGAATTATTACAGGATTCCTTATCCACTTTGTAATCAACAGGCAAGATGTGTTATGACTATAACAAAGTTCCTTTGATGTTCTTAGTAAGCAGAACACAGAATGGGCTCCATTTTGTAGACTTCCAGTAAAGAAAGTGAAAGTGTTACTCACTCAGTCATGCCCAGCTATTTGTAACCCCATGGACTGCAGCCCACCAGCCTCCTCTGGTGCCTCAGGCAAGGATACTGGAATGGGTTGCCATTCCTTCTCCAGAGGATCTTCCTGACCCAGGGATTGAACCCAGGTCTCCTGCACTGCAGGCAGATTCTTTAACTACTGATCTACAAGGGAAGCCCTAGACTTCCAGTGAGCGCTTCTAAAGACTTGTGGCAGGTGGCCTCTTCCTGGCCTTCCAGAGGATGTTGTGATTTTCTTTTTGTTTTGGCTTTATTGACCCTTTACCTCACTTAATGTAAAAACCAACTTCAGACTAAGGGCAAGTAAAAAAAAAAGTCTTCATGATTCGACTAGTATCAATAGCCATTACAAAGTCTAATTGCTTCATTTCCATCCCTTCTTCCCTCAATAGTGGTGTCATTATACACACACACACACACACACACACACATATCCAGGATTTGGGGATGGACAGGGAGGCCTGATGTGATGCAATCCATGGGGTCTCAAAGAGTCGGACACAACTGAGCAATTGAACTGAACTGAACTGATATATATATAATTATGGCATTTCAGTAATATTATATAAATGAACTCTTAACCTTTTGAGAGTGGCTAAATAACATTCCATAGTATAGATGTACAACATATGTTTAAATATCCATTCATTGAGGGACATTTGTGGTGTTTACAGTTTTAAGCTATTGTAAATGTAGCTACTATGAACATTCATGTACAGGTTTTTATGTGAACATAAGTTTTTATTTCTCTGGTGTAAATTAGACAAGATTACAGTTGCTGGGTTGTATAATTCATAGCTGTTTAGTTTTATAAGAAACTACATATCCATTTCAATAGGCCTGTACCATTTACATTCTCCTCAGAAATACATAACTCAGCTATACTGCATTTCACAAGGATTTAATGTTATCATTATTTATTACTTTGGTCATTCTCATAGGTATGTAGTAATATTGTGGTTTTAGTTTGCATTTCCACAATGACTAATGATGGGAAAATGTTGAACATTTTCCTATGTATTTACTAGGTATGCGTATTCTCTTTAATCAAGTATCTGCTCATTTATTTTGCTTTTTTCCTAATTTGATCATTGCTGATTTTATTATTTATTTTTACTCTTGCATTTTAATAATTCTTTATTAATTATATTCCAGCTATGAGTCTAGTTGGATATCTGTTGAAAATCCTTTTTATCCTTCTGTTGCTTGTCAGATTCTTAACTGGATTTTTCACAGAGTAACGTTTTAAACATTTTTATTTAAATGAATCTTCTTGATGGATTGTGTTTAGGTATGAAGTCTAAGAAATCTTAGCCTACCCCTGTGTCCTGAAGAGTCTCTCCTGTTTCCTTGTGAGTTTTGTAGTTAAGGATTACATACAAGTCTATGATTCATTTCTGTGAATTCTTGTATAATATGTGAGACTTCATTCAGAATTCTTTTTGCCTATGGTTTTCCAGGTTGTCCAAATCCTTTCTCTGAAAAGGTTATAATATCCCTCCTTTGAATTGCCTTAAGTCTTTGTCAAAGTCAGTTGGGCGTATCTATGTGGGTCTTCTGTTGAGTTCTCTGTTCTGTTCTTTTGATCTGTGTCCCTCCATCAAATAGTGCGATGTTGTCTTGCTTGCTTTAGTTTTAAGTAAGGCTTAACATTAAATAGTGTTTTTCCTCTCAGTTTATTCTTATTTTTCAAAATTGTTTTAGCTCTTTTAGTTCATTTGCCTATATCTCTATAAATTCAGAGTGACCTTGTCTATGTCTACAGAAACCTTACTGGAAATTTGATAGCCACCTTGTTAACCCTACAGATTATTTGGGGGAGAATTGACATAGTACATTGCCTCTCCCAATGCGTGATTGTGGTTTAACTATGATTTTTTTTTTCCTGGGTATTTTGTAATTTTCAGCATACAGGTTCTATAAATGTTTGTTAAGTTTATATTTAAGAGTTTCATTTAATTACAGCAATTTATAATATTGAATTTTCACTTTCAATGGTTGCTTATAGACATCAGTTTAGTTCAGATCAGTCGCTCAGACTCTGCAACCCCATGGACTGCAGCACGCCAGGCCTCCCTGTCCTTCACCAACTCCCGGAGTTTATTCAAACTCATGTACATTGAGTCAGTGATGCCATCCAACCATCTCATCCACTGTTGTTCCCTTCTCCTCTCACCTTCAATCTTTCCCAGCATTAAGGTCTTTTCAAATGAGTCAGCTCTTCGCATCAGGTGGCCAAAGTATTGGAGTTTCAGCTTCAACATCAGTCCTTCCAATGAACATTCAGGACTGATCTCATTGCAGTCCAAGGGACTCTCAAGAATCTTCTCCAACACCACAGTTCAAAAGCATCAGTTCTTCAGTGCTTAGCTTTCTTTATAGTCCAACTCTCACATCCATACATGACTACTGGAAAAACCATAGCTATGACTAGATGGACCTTTGTTGGCAAAGTAACGTCTCTACCTTTTAATAATGCTGTCTAGGTTGGTCATAACTTTTCTTCCAAGGAGTAAGCGTCTTTTAATTTCATGGCTGCAGTCACCATCTGCAGTGATTTTGGAGCCCCCAAAAATAAAGTTTGACACTGTTTCCACTGTTTCTCCATCTATTTGCCATGAAGTAATGGGACTGAATTCCATGATCTTTGTTTTCTGAATGTTGAGCTTTAAGCCAACTTTTTCACTCTCCTCTTTCACTTTCATCAAGAGGCTCTTTAGTTCTTGTTCACTTTCTGATAAGGGTGGTGTCATCAGCATATCTGAGGTTATTGATATTTCTCCTGGCAATCTTGATTCCAGCTTGTGCTTCATCCAGCCCAGCATTTCTCATGATGTACTCTGCATATAAATTAAATAGGCATGGTGACAATATACAGCCTTGATGTACTCCTTTTCCTATTTGGAACCAGTCTGTTACTTTTGGGTATACATTATAATCTGACGTCTATATACACTTCAAAGTGATGACCACTACAAGTCTAGTTACCATCCACCACCATATAGTTGACCCACTTCACTTATTTTACCCATCCTCTAAACCCTCTTTCCCTTTGGTAACCACTAATCTGATCTCTGTGCCTGTGAGTTTGTATTTGCTTTATTTTGTTCCATTATTAGTTTGTTTAGATTCCACACATGAGTGAAATCATACAGTATTTGTTTGACTTATTTCACCGTCAAGGTCTATCCATATTGTTGCAAATGGCAGGATTTCATTCTTTTTGAGGACTGAGTAATATTCCATTGTGTGGGTATGTCTTCTTTATCCATTCTCCATCAGTGGACACTTAGGTTGTTATGATATCTTGATTATTGTAAATTATGCTACAGTGAACACAGAAGTGACTGTATCTAATCAGATTAATGTTCTTGGGTTATTTGAATAAATGACCAGAAATAAAATAGCTGGACCATATGGTAGTTCTAGTCTTAATTTTTAAGAGTTTCCTTACCATTTTCCATAGTGACTGTACCAATTTATAGTCCCACCAACAGTTAAGAAGATTGCCTTTCATCCATATCGTTTCCAACATTAGTTATTTCTTCTCCTTTGGATGATGGCCATTCTGGCAGATGTGAGAGGATATGTCTTTGTGTTTTTGATTTGCATTTCCCTAATAATTAGTGATGCTGCACATTTTTTTTCATTCATGTTCCTCTTGGCCATTTCTATGTCTTCCTTGGAAAAATACCTATTCAGGTCCACTGCCTATTTTTGATTGCATTGTTCTGTTATTGTTGATTTGTGTGAGGTCTTTTTTTAAATTTTAAATTATTTTTTAATTGGTGGAAAATTGCTTTACAATTTTTTATTGGCTTCTGCCATACAACAACACAAATCAGTCATATTTGTGTGTGTGTGTGTGTATATATATATATGTATGTACGTATGTATATATCCCATCACTTTATGGCAAACAGAAGGGAAAAAGTTGATGCAGTGACAGATTTTATTTTATTAGGCTCCAAAATCACTGTGGACTGTTATTTCAGCCATAAAATTAAAAGATGCTTGCTCTTTGGAAGGAAAGCTATAACCAACTTACACAACTTATTAAAAAACAGGTATATCACTTTGCCAATGAAGCTCCATATATTCAAAGCAATGTTTTTTTCCAGTAGTCATGTATCAATATGAGCGTTTGACCATAAAGAAGGATGAGCACTAAAGAATTGATGTGTTCAAATTGTGGTGCTTGAGAAGACTCTTGACAGTCCCTTGGACTGCAAGGAGATCAGCCCTATGGAGATCAACGCTTTATATTCATTGGAAGGACTGATGCTGACGATAAAGCTCTATTACTTTGGCCATGTAATGTGAAAGGCCAACTCATTGGAAAAGACCCTGATGTTGGAAAAGATTGAAGGCAAAAGAGAAGGGTGGCAGCAGAGGATGAGATGGTTAGATAGCATCACTGACGCAATAGACATGAATTTGAGAAACTCTAGGAGATGGTGGAGAACAGCAGAGACTGGCAGGCTGCAGTCCATGGGTCACCATGAGTCGGACACAACTTAGTGACTGAACAAAAAATAATAATATGTGATGTCAGCTGTCCTCGCCACACAGTATGCTCCAGTCAATCTATCTACTCAGAAAATCCTCCAGTATTTATTGTACGGTTTCTGCACTTGCTGTGTGCACTGTGGGGTCAGCTCCTGCTCAGATCTGGCCTTAGTCCAGCTTTTCACAAGGTTCACAAGTCCACAGTCTCAAGCTAGTTGTGGGGATAATCCACTGCACCTGCTGCTGCAGGAGTGAATTCCCTTCCTCCTCTTGGTCACACAGCCCTTTGGTGCTCTGCTTTTGTTTTGGCCCCACCTCTCGTTGTAGGCTGTCCCTCTGGTGTCTGTTCCCTTAGTAAGACTCACTTGCTCAGTTGGACTAGGGAGAGGGAGGGATAAGAGAGCCACCACTGGGATGTTCGGAGGGTGCCTCAGGTGGTAGAGGCCTACTAGATGTTGCTACAGGCTAAGCCATGTTGTTTGCTCTCCCAGATGAATTGGCCTTGGGTCATGGGTCCCTAGGAAAAGCCAAGATGCAAAGGCTTCCTGAAAGTTGTGGGTAGTGACCTGCCCCTGCATACAGCTTGGCAGCTGCTGAGGTGACCATCATGCCCTCCTCTGCAGTCACAGACCACAGCCAGCTCATCCCTCCTATAGCACTCTCAAAGTGGTGGTGGGGTGTGGTGCTGTGATCTGGGAGTACATGGAGTTCAGGGGTTCCTGGGACAATGATCTCTTGCCTCTCTGGCAGACCCAGGTTTTCCCCTGGACTCCCTCGACTGTGTTGTATTAACCCCCTCAGAGTATCTCCACAGTTGTCAGCCCCATTCCTCTCCCTGGAGTCCAACCCCTGAAGGAACCCATACTCATCATTTGAGTGTGCAGACAGCATCTTGGCTGAGAAGTGCTGATCAACTTTGATTTCTTCCCGAATTCTCTCTGCTTTGTCAGGCACGCACTTGTTGCTGTGCTCCTCTCTGAGATTCTGTATCTCCCTCCTGTCCCTGCCCCTGAGGAAGTTTCCAAGTATACAGAAACTTTTCCACCTTCACAGCTCCCTCCCCAAGGTGTCTGTTTTGTCTCTTTATTTTCTTGCTGCCTTTTCCCTACAGCTTTATATGGAGTTTAGCTTGCCTTTTTGGAAGTCTGACGTCTTCTGCCAGCTTTCAGCAGGTGTTCTGTAGGAGTTGTTCCACATGCAGATGTATTTTTGATGTATTTTGGGGGAGGAAAATGATCTCCATGTCTTCATTCTTTGCCATCTTCTGTGTGAGTTCTTTATATATTTTTTATATCAATGCCATATCAAATATATAATTTACAAATATCTATTTGCCTTCAGGAGGTTGCCTTTTTATTTAATGGTAATTTTCTTTGCTCTTCAGAAGCTTGTTAGTGTGATGTAGTCCTTTGTTTGTGACCCTATGGACTGTAACCCATTGGTGGCCGCTAGTGGTAAAGAACCTGCCTGCCAGTGCAGGAGACATAAGAGATGAGGGTTTACTTCCTGAGTTGAGAAGATCCCCTGGAGGAGGAAATGGAACCTACTCCAGTATTCTTGCCTGGGGAATCCCATGGTCAGATGAGCTTGGTAGGCTACAGTTCATAGGGTCACAAAGGGTCAGACACAACTGAAGCCGCTTAGTGCACACACAGATGGTGTAAGATAGTGGACTAGTTTCATTGTTTTGGATGTGTCTGTCAAGTTTTCCCATCGTTTATCTAATAGACTATCATTTCTCCATTATATGTTTGCTCCTCTGTTGTAAATTAATTGTCCATATATGTGTGAGTATATTTTGGGGCTCTCAATTCTATTCCATTGACTTGTGTGTTTGTTTATGTGCCAGTACCATACAGTTTTGATTACTATAGCTTTGTATTGTACTTTGAAATCAAGATACATGGTACCTCCAGCTTTCTTCTTCTTTGTCAAAATTGTTTTGGTTATTCATGATTGTTTGTGATGGAAACTTAAGTTATATCTATATAGTATCATGTCATCTGTAAGTAGTGGTAGTTTTACTTTGTTCTTTCTGATTTGAATGCCTTTCATTTCTCTTTTTTCCCCTAATTGCTTTGGGTTAGGACATCTGAAACTGCTGAATAAAAATCACAAGAAGGGATGCCCTTATCCTGTTACTGATCTTAGAGGAAAATCTTTTGGCTTTTCACCATTGAGTATGATGTTAGCTGTGGGTTTGTCATATGTGGATTTTATTGAGTTGGGGTATATTATTGTCTGTGGCCACTTTGTTAAGAATTTTTATCATCAATAGTTGTTGAATTATGTCAGATTCTTGTTCTGCATCTATTGAGATTATACATCTATTGATACATTTTGATGTATCACATTGATTGATACATGGATTTGAACCGTTCTTTCATCCTTGGAATAAATCTCACATGGTTATCATATATGATCTTTTTAATGTATTGTTGGATTAGATTTGCTAATATTTTATGGAGGACATTTATATACATGTTTATCAAGTATATTGGCCTTTATTTTTTTTTTTTCTGTCATGCCCTCATTTGGTTTTGGTATCATAGTAATGCTTCCTATGTAAAATATATGTGGGAAGTCTCTCTTCTCCTCAATTTTTGAAGAGAGTGAGAAAGATGGATATTAAATTTTCTTTAAATATTCTGTGCAATTAGCCAGTGAGCCATCTGGTTCTGGGTTTTTTATTGTATTTTTTTTTATTACAGTTTTAGTCTTTTTGCTATTGATTGGTCTTTTCAGATTTTCTATATCATTATGATTCAGTGTTGGAAGTTATATGTTTCTGTGAATTTATCCCTTTCTTCTAGATTATCCAGCTTGTTGGCACATAATTGTTTGTAATGCTTCCTATGTAAAATATATGTGGGAAGTCTCTCTTCTCCTCAATTTTTGAAGAGAGTGAGAAAGATGGATATTAAATTTTCTTTAAATATTCTGTGCAATTAGCCAGTGAGCCATCTGGTTCTGGGTTTTTTATTGTATTTTTTTTTATTACAGTTTTAGTCTTTTTGCTATTGATTGGTCTTTTCAGATTTTCTATATCATTATGATTCAGTGTTGGAAGTTATATGTTTCTGTGAATTTATCCCTTTCTTCTAGATTATCCAGCTTGTTGGCACATAATTGTTTGTTGAATATCTTATGATCCTTTATATTTTTGAGGTCGTAGCATTTTTTCTTTCATTTCTGATTTATTTATTTGAGTCCTCTCTCCTTTTTTTTTTTTTTTTGGTTACTCTAGCTAAAGGTTTGTTAATTTTGTTTATCTTTTCAAAGAACCAGGTCTTCATTTCACTGATCTTTTCTACTAGTTTTTTCTCTATTCCTTTTGTATCTGCCCTAAGCTTTCCTCTGTTCTACTAATTCTGAGCTTTGTTTGCTCTTCTTTTCCTAGTCCCATTACGTGTAAAGTTAAGACTACTTTGGAGAAATTTTTCTTGTTTTATGAGGCAAACCTATTGATGTGAACTTTTAAAGTTGCTTTCAGTTCAGTTCTGTCATTCAGTCATGTCTGACTCTTTGCCACCCCATGGACTACAGCACGCCAGGCCTCTCTGCCCATCACTAACTCCCAGAGCTTGCTCAAACTCATGTCCATCAGGTTGGTGATGCCATCCAACTATCTCATCCTCTTTTGTTCCCCTATCCTCCTGCCTTCCATCTTTCCCAGTATCAAGGTCTTTTCCATTGAGTCAGTTCTTCATATCCAGTGGCCAAAGTATTGGAGCTTCAACCTTAGCATCTGTCCTTCCATTTAATACTCAGGACTGATTTCCTTTAGGATGGGCTGGTTTGATCTCCTTGTAGTCTGAGGGACTCTCAAGAGTTTTCTCCAACACCACAGTTCAAAAGCATCAGTTCTTAGGCACCCAGCTTTCTTTATGGTCCAACTCACATCCGTACATGACTATTGGAAAAATCATAACTTTGACTATGTGGACCTTTGTTGGTAAAGTAATGTCTCTGCTTTTTAACATGCTGTCTAGGGTTGTCATAGCTTTTCTTCCAGGAGAAAACATCTTTTAATTTCATGCAGTCACCATCTGTAGTGATTTTGGAGCCCAAGAAAATAAAGTCTCTCATTGTTTCCCCATCTGTTTGCCTTGAAGTGATGGGACAGGATGCCATGATGGTAGTTTTTTGAATGTTGAGTTTTAAGTCAGCTTCTTCACTCTCCTCTTTCACTTTCATCAAGAGGCTCTTTAGTTCCTCTTTGCTTTCTGCCATAAAGGTGGGGTCATCTGCATATCTGAGGTTATTGGTATTTCTCCTGGCTGTCTTGATTCCAGCTTGTGCTTCATCCAGTCCAGCATTTCACATGATGTACTCTGCATATGAGTTAAATAAGCAAGGTGACAATATACAGCCTTGTCATACTCCTTTCCCAATTTAGAATCAGTCTGTTGTCCATGTCCAGTTCTAACTGTCGCTTCTTGACCTGAATACAGATTTCTCAAGAGGCAGGTCAGGTAGTCTGGTATTCCCATCCTTTGAAGAATTTTCCCCAGTTTGTAATGATCCACACAGTCATAGGCTTTAGCGTAGTCAATGAAGCAGAAGTAGATGTTTTTCTGGAACTTGCTTTTCCTATGATACAGCAGATGTTGGCAATTTGATCTCTGGTTCTTCTGCCTTTTCTAAATCCAGCTTCAACATCTGGACATTCTTGGTTCATGTACTAATGATGCCTAGCTTGGAGAATTTTAAGCATTACTTTGCTAGTGTATGAGATGAGTGCAATTGTGCTTTAGTTTAAACATTCTTTTGCTTTGCCTTTCTTTGGAATTGAAATGAAAACTGACCTTTTCCAGTCCTGTGGCCACAGCTGAGTTTTCCAAATTTGCTGGCATATTGAGTGCAGCACTTTCACAGCATCATCTTTTAGGATTTGAAATAGTTCAGCTGGAATTCCATCACCTCCACTAGCTTTGTTCATAGTGATGCTTCCTAAGGCCCACTTGACTTCGCATTCCAGGATGTCTGGCTCTAGGTGAGTGATCACATCATCATGGTTATCTGGGTCATTAAGATCTTTTTTGTATAGTTCTTCTGTGTATTCTTGCCACCTCTTCTTAATATCTTCTGCTTCTGCTTCCTTGCTGTTTCTGTCCTTGATAGTGCCCATCTTTGCATAAAATGTTCCCTTGGTATCTCTGATTTTCTTGAAGAGATCTCTAGTCTTTCCCATTCTATTGTTTTCCTCTATTTCTTTGCATTGATCACTGAGGAAAGCTTTCTTATCTCTCATTGCTATTGTTTGGATTTCTGCATTCAGATGGATGTATCTTTGCTTTTCTCCTTTGCTTTTTGCTCCTCTTCTTTTCTCAGCTGCTTGTAAGCCCTCAGACAACCATTTTGTCTTTTTACATGTCTTCTTGGGCATGGTTTTGATCACTGCCTCCTGTATAGTGTTACAAACCTCTGTCCGTAGTTCGTCAGGAACCCTATCAGATCTAATCCCTTGAATCTGTTTGTCACTTCCACTGTGTAATTGTAAGGGATTTGATTTAGGTTATACCTGAATGGTCTAGTGGTTTTCCCTACTTTCTTCAATTTAAGTCTGAATTTTGCAATAACGAGTTTATGATCTGAGCCACAGTTAGCTCCTGGTCTTGTTTTTGCTGACTGTATAGAGCTTCTCCATCTTTGGCTGCAAAGAATATAATCAGTCTGATTTCAGTGTGGACCATCTGGTGATGTCCATGTGTAGAGTTGTCTCTTTACTGTATCCTATAGATTTCTGTTTCATTTCTCACTAGATAAGTTTTGATTTCTTAGATGACCCATTGGTTGCTCAGTAGCAACCCTATTATTACATAATGCCCTTCTCTGTCTTGTATTTCACTGTTAGTTTTAAATTCCATTTTGTCTGATACGAGTGTAGCTATTTCAGCTTTCTTTTCCTTTCCCTTTGCATGGAATACCTTTTTCCATCTCTTCAGATTTAGTCTGTGTGTGTCCTTTCTTCTGAATTGCGTCTCTTGTAGGCAGCCTGTATTTTCGTCTTTTGTTTTTTTTCTGTCCGTTCATCCACTCTATGTATTCTGATGGATAAATTTAGTCCAGTTACGTTTAAAGTGTATCAATAGGTATGTGTTGCCATACTGTGATGTTCACGTATAACATCCTATACAATTAGCCTGTTTTAAGTTGGTAGCAACTTAAATTTGAATACACTGCAAAACTTTATCTTTTTGATACTCCCCCGTGTTTTACTCCTGGGCTAGGAAGATCCCCTGGAGGAGGAAATGGCAACCCACTCCAGCATTCTTGCCTGAAAAATCTCAAGGACCGAGGAACCTGTGGACTACAATCCATGGGATCACAAAGAGTCAGACACAACTGAGTGACTAAACACAGCAAGCCCCATATTGTATACTTTCAGTGACCCACTTTAAATCTCTTTATTTTATGCATCCCTTAAGTAATTAATTTTAGTTAATTTTATTGCTTTTGTCTTTTGACCTTCCTGCTTATTTTATAAGGGACTATTTCACTGTGTTTAAAATGTTAACCTTTTCAGTGAAATTTTTACTTTTGTATGTTTTCTTATTATTAATTATGCCATTTCTTTTTCTCTTTCCAGCTTAAAAAGTCCCTTTAACATTTCCTGTTGGGTTGGTTTAGTGATGATGAACTCCTTTAGCTTTAATTATCTTGAAATAAGGTCTCTTATTGAGAGATCTCTCTATCTTGATCTCTTCTTCAGTTCTGAACGATAAGCTTTCTAGGCAGAGAATCATGGCTAGAATTTTTCTTTCTTTTTTTTTTTTTTTAACTTTCAGCACTGTTAGTATATCATGCCACTCCCTTCTAGTCTGTACAGTTTCTGCTGAGAATTCTACTGATAGACCTCTTGTATGTTACCTTGGTTTTCTCTTTCTCCTTTTAGAATTTCCTCTTTATCCTTAACTTTTGTTATTTGAATTCTAGTATGTCTTGGTGTGTGTGTCTATAGATTCATCTTATTTGAAATCATCTGCACTTCTCTGGATGTCTGTTTCCTTTCACAGAATGGGGAAGTTTTCAACCACTATTTCGTCAAATAATTTTTCTGGTCCTTTTTCTTTATCCTCCCCATCAGGAACCTCTATAATGCAAAGTGCTATTCTGCTTGATGTTATCGCAAAGCTCCCTTTAGGTATCTTCACTTTTTAAGTTCTTTTTCATTCTACTGTTCTGTCTGGATGAGTTCAGTCATTTTATCTTCCAGTTTGCTTATTCGTTCTTCTAGCTCATCCGGTCTGCTGTAGTGAACTCCTCTATAATCTTTCCGTTTAGGTGTAACTTCTATTTGGTATTTTCTTATATTTTCTATCTCTGTTGACATTCTCACTGTGCCCATCCATTTATTTCCTGAGTTTGGTGATCATCTATATAACCATTACAGTTAACTCTTTATCAGATAGAGTGCTTATTTCCACTCTATTTATTTATTTTTGAGATTGTCTTATTCTTCCCATTGGAGCATATTCCTCTGTCTCATTTTTCTTTCTTTTTTTTTTTATTATATAGGAATTTTATTTTTTTTTGTATTTATTTATTTTTTTACACGAACTCCCAAACATGAACCCCCCTCCTTCTCTGTGTTTGTTTCTGTGTATTAGGTGAATCAGCTATCCGTCCCAGTCTTAAAGGAGTGACCTTATTTAAGAAATGACCTGTGGGGCTCAGAGGTGCATTTCTGCCTGGCCACTAGAGCCAGGCATTCAGGGGTCCTCTATGTGGGCTGCATGCACCCCACTTTCTTGTGGTGCCATAGCTGCTTCTGTGGCAGGCTAGTGAGCTGGGCTGACCCACCAGATGGCTGAGGGACATAGCCACGGGTGCCGTGCTGTGCTGGTGGATGAGGTACACCCTCCAGACTGGCTTTGAGACCTTCCTGCAAGGGCTGCACCACTGATAGGCGAGGCTGATGTGCAGGAATGGATGGAACTCTCAGCGGGACACACTCATTGGTGCTGTAAACTTGGAGAATTCAAAATGGTGCCTGCTAATTAGCAAGGTACTCTGAAATGGCAAAAATGGTTGCTGCCAATGTCTCCTAGTCTCCCGGGAGCATCTGAACTGGTTCCTGCCTCTCTGATGATGCTTCAAGCTTGGTAAGTGGTTTCCTTTGACCTGCAGTACATATGCTTTTTAATCTGGCATTTTCATGCTGGTTTTAGAGTTGGGTAAATCTGCGTGTGGGCTCTTTAAGAGCAAGTCTTCTATTCTCTCACTTCTGTGGTTTTCTTAGATGAATTCCCTTTCAGCTTTTTAAAATTTTTTTTTTAAAATTGAGCTGTAATTGATTTATAGTGTTGCGTTGATTCCAGGTGTATAGCAAACTGATTCAGATACATATACATATATATATATATACACACACATATATATATGTGTGTGTATATATATATATATTCTTTTTCGGATTATTTCCCATTAAAGGTTATTACAAGATATTGAGTCTAGTTCCTTTGGCTAAACAGTAGTTTCTTGCGCTTGTTTTATATATAGTAGTATGTATATGTCAGAGAAGGCAATGGCACCCCACTCCAGTACTCTTGCCTGGAAAATCCCATGGACAGAGGAGCCTGGTAGGCTGCAGTCCATGGGGTCGCTGAGAGTTGGACACGACTCAGTGACTTCATTTTTACTTTTCACTTTTCATGCATTGGAGAAGGAAATGGCAACCCACTCCAGTGTTCTTGCCTGGAGAATCCCAGGGACGGCGGAGCCTGGTGGGCTGCCGTTTATGGGATCACACAGAGTCGGACACGACTGAAGCGACTTAGCAGCAGCAGCAGCAGTATGTATATGTAAATCCCCAAATTCTAATTTATCCCTTCCCTCCCTGTTTGGTAGCCATAAAATTGTTTTCTACGCGATCATGTTTCTGTTTTGTAAAGAAGCCAAAAAATAAGGAGTGCTTCACAAATTTGTCCATCCTGCTTGTTCAGGGACTGTGCTAATCTTCTCTGTATTGTTGCAGTTTTAGTAAATGTGCTGCAAACGTGAGCACTCTCTTTTGGTTTTAAAATCAGGTGTTTGGGGGACTGATCTCTCCTGTGCAGGATCTAGGGGTCAAGGTACATGATATGGAACTTGAGTCCCTTAGTCCTCAGAAAAAAGATCAGGACCTTTGTGATCCTTCTCAATTGTGGATCACTGCAGCCAGGATGTGATTTCTTTCTTTCTTGGTGAGACATCTGTGTGTGTGTCCTCACTGTCTCAATGTTGTCCTTTTACCCTTTGTTGTAGAGGCGCTGTTCATCCAGGCTTCAGGCCCTTTTATGAGGAGATTATCCCATGTGTAGTTGTGGATCTGTTGTGTCTGTGGAAGATGAGTTCAGAATCATCCTATGCCACCATCTCAAACCCTCCTTCACAATTCTTTTTTATTATTGATCTTGTATCTTCTGACTTTGCTCCACTCATGTATTAGTTTTTGGACTTGTGGGGTTTTGTTGTTGCTGTTAGTGATTTCTTGGGGCTGTCCACATAGTCATGTAAATGATTTCTATCATCATGCTAACTGCAAATAAGACAGTTTTGTTTCTTTCTAGTCTGTATGCCTTTATTTCCTCTGCTCTCCTGGTGAGGACTCCAGTATTATTTTGAATAAGACTGTTGAAAGCAGATTTCTCTGCCTAGCTCAAGATCTTAGAGGGAAGGCACTCAGTCTTTTCATCATTATACTAGTTGTGTTTTTCTTTTTTTTGATAGATGCTCTTTATCAGGCTGAGAAAGTCCCTCTCTAATTCCAGTTTTCTGACAGTTTTCATTCTGCATGAGTGTTAAATATTATCAGTCCCATTTTTTTGTTTTTAGCGTCAGTTGTTACAAGCATGTGCTTTTTATTATTCAGCCTGGCAGGCTACAGTCCATGGTGTTGCAGAGTCGGGCCCGACTGAGCGACTAACATAACACACACATGGTTGATTCAGTGATCGGTTTTGAAATGCTCAACCAGCCTTACAATCAGGGAATAAACCCCACTTGGTTAAGTGTATAATTCTTTATATATGCTGTTGAATTGTATTTGCTTATTTCTTGTTAAGGATTCTTATGTATGTTTATGAGGGAATGTAGTCTATACATTTCTAGCTTTTTTCTTATTATTTTTTCAGTATCATCTTTGTGGTTTTGTTTTCAGAACCATATTAGCTTCTTAAAATGAGTGGATAGATAATCTCTCATCCTCTACTTTCTGTTAGAGAGTTATAGAACTGGTATTAATCCTTCTTAATTGTTCAGTAGAATTTTCTGATGAAATTATCAGGACCTAATGAATTCTTTTCAGGAATTTTTAAATTATTAATTCAATTTGTTAAATAATTTTGTGACTGTTCAGTTTATTTTCTCTCATTTAAGTTTTAGTAGGTTGTGCTTTTCCAAGGAATTGGTTTATTTCATCTAAAATGTGAAATGCATATGTGAAGAGTTGTTTGCAACATTCCCTTGTCATTTTTTTGATGTGTATAGTGCTTGTAGTAATATACTCAAATTCATTCCTGATATTGGCTTGTCCATTTAATTGATCTTTTCAAAGAAGTAGATTTTTGTTTCATTGATTTTCCCTATTGTTTTTATTTTCTTACTTTCATGGATTTTTCTTCCTATATTTATTATTTCATTCTCTCTACTTGTATAGGTTTATTTTTTGCTTCTCCGTTCTTGTTACTTGAAGAGTGAGCATGGAGTTACAGACTTGAGATTTCTTCTAGTGTAAGCATTTATTACTACATTTCCCTCTCTGATCAATACCAAAATCAGATTGATTGTATTCTTTGCAGCCAAAGATGGAGAAGCTCTGTATAGTCAGCAAAGAAAAGACCTAGAGCTTACTATGGCTCAGGTCATCAACTCCTTACTGCAAAATACAGGCTCAAATTGAAGGAAGTAGGGAAAACCACTAGGCAATTCATTTATGACCTAAATCAAATCTCTTATGATTATACAGTGGAGATGCCAAATAGATTCAAGGGACTAAATCTGGGAGTTGGAGTGTCTGAAGAACTATGGATGGAGGTTCATGTCATTGCACAGGAGGTGATGACTAAAACTATGCCCAAGGAAAAGAAATGCAAGAAGGCAAAGTGGTTGTCTGAGGAGGCCTTACAAATAGCTGAGAAAAGAAGAGATGTGAAAAGCAAAGGATAAAAGGAAAGATAGACCCACTGAATGCAGAGTTCCAGAGAATAGCAAGGAAAGATAAGAAAGCCTTCTTATGTGAACCATGCAGAGAAATAGAGGAAAAGAATAGAATGGGAAAGACTAGAGATCTCTTCAAGAAAATTAAAGGTACCAAGGAAACATTTCATGCAAAGATGGGCACTCTAAAGGACAGAAATAGCAAGGACATAACAGAAGCAGAAGATATTAAGAAGAGGTGGCAAGAATACTCAGAAGAACTGTACAAAAAGGTCTAAATGACCCAGATAACCATGATGGTGTGGTCACTCACCTAGAGCCAGACATCCTGGAATGTGAAGTCAAGTNAAAGATGGGCACTCTAAAGGACAGAAATAGCAAGGACATAACAGAAGCAGAAGATATTAAGAAGAGGTGGCAAGAATACTCAGAAGAACTGTACAAAAAGGTCTAAATGACCCAGATAACCATGATGGTGTGGTCACTCACCTAGAGCCAGACATCCTGGAATGTGAAGTCAAGTGAGCCCTAGGAAGTATTACTATGAACAAAGCTAGTGAAGGTGATGGAATTCTAGCTGAGCTATTTCTAACCCTAAAAGATGATGCTGTTAAAAGTGCTTCATTCAATATGCCAGCAAATTTGGAAAACTCAGCAATGGCCACAGCACTGTAAAAGGTCAGTTTTCATTCTGATCCCAAGACAAAGAATGTTAAAACTACCTCAAAATTGTATTAATTTCACATGCTAGCAAGGTAATGCTTAAAATCCTTCAAGCTAGACTTCAACAATACATAAACTGAGAACTTCCAGATGTACAAGTTGGATTTAGAAAAGGCAGAGGAACCAGAGATCAAAATGCCAACATCTGCTAGATCACAGAAAAAACTCTTAAGAAAAGTAAATTAAAAAGAAAAAAAATCTACTCCTGCTTCACCGACTATGCCAAAAATCTTTGACTGTGTGGATCATAACAAACTGGAAAATTCTTAAAGAGATGGGAATACCAGACCACCTTATCTGCCTCCTGAGAAATCTGTATGCAGGTNAAGAAAAAAAATCTACTCCTGCTTCACCGACTATGCCAAAAATCTTTGACTGTGTGGATCATAACAAACTGGAAAATTCTTAAAGAGATGGGAATACCAGACCACCTTATCTGCCTCCTGAGAAATCTGTATGCAGGTCAAGAAGCAGCAGTTAGAACCAGACATGGAACAGCCGACTGGTTCAAAATTGGGAAAGGAGTACCTCAAGGCTGTATTTTGTCACCCTGTTTATTTAACTTACATGCAGAGTTCGTCATGTGAAATGCCAGGCTGGATGAAGTACAAACTGGAATCAAGATTGCCGGAAGAAATACCAACAACCTCAGATATGCAGATGATACTGTAATAAAGGCAGAAAGTAGAGGTAAAGAGCCTCTTGATGAAGGTGAAAGAGGAGAATGAAGAAGCTGGTTAAAACCCAACATTCAAAAATCGAAGATCATGGCATTCGATCCCATCACTCGTGGCAAATAGTTGGAGAGAAAAGTGGAAACAGTGAAAGATTTTATTTTCTTAGATTCCAAAATCACTGCAGACTGCAGCCACGAAATTAAAAGGCATTTGCTCTTCGGAAGAAAAGCTGTGACAAACCTAGACAGCATGTTAAAAAGCAGAGACATCACTTTGCCAGCAAAGGGCAGTGTAGTCAAAGCTATGGTTTTTCTAGTAGTCATGTACGGATGTGAGAGTTGGACCGTAAAGGAGGCTGAATGCCAAAGAATTGATGCTTTTGAACTGTGGTACTGGAGAAGACTCTTCAGAGTCCCTTGGACAGCAAGGAGATCAAGCCAGTCAATCCTAAAGGAAATCAACCCTGACTATTCATTGGAAGGTCTGATGCTGAAGCTGCAGCTCCAAGACTTTGGCCACCTGATGCGAAGAGCCAACTCATTGGAAAAGACCCTGATGCTAGGAGAGATTGGAGGGCAAGAAGAGAAGGGGACAACAGAGGATGAGATGGTTTGGTGGCATCACTGACTCAATGGGCTTGAGTCTAAGCAAACTCTGGAAAATAGTGAAGGACAGGAAAGCCTGGCATGCTGCAATTCATGAGGTCACAAAGAATCATAAATGGCTTAGTGGCTTAGTGACTGAAGAACAACAAATCTCCCTCTCTGTTCTTTACCTGCACTTCACAAATTTTGGTATGCTGTATTTTTATTTTCTTCAGTTCAGTTTATCTTTTGAGTTCTCTGTAGCATTTGTTTTTGACTCATAGATTAGTTTTTAAAAATGGTGTTTATACTCCGAGTGTTTGGAAAGTCTCCTCTTATCTCCTTTTTTTACAACTTGTTTTTAATTTTATTCCATTGCAGACAGAAATCACACATTTTGTATGGTTTAAATTCTTTTAAGTTTGTTGAGGGTTTTATGGCACAAGTTGTGATCTGTCTAGCGTATGTTCCATGGGGACTTGAAAGCACTGTTTTTGCTGTGTTGGGGAAGTGTTTTCTGTCAGGCCCTTTCCTAGTTGTCCTCTTATCAAGTATTGAGGAGGAGTGTTGAAGCATGTGGATTTGTCTCTTTCTTTTTTTTAAACTTCTTTCTGGATTCAGTTCATATATTTTTCAGCTTGTTTGTTTGGGAAAGTGTGTATGATTGCTGTGTCTTCTTGGTAGATGGAATTTTTATCAGTATGTAGATTTATTATCTGCCCTTTGTAATTTTCCTTTGTCTAAAGTCTAGTTTGCCTGGAAATAATATTGTAAATCTTGCTTGTTGTAATAACATTTTCTTGGAATATGTAATTTGGTTGGCAGCCTACTGTCCACAGTCGATCGGGTTGGTGGTGGAATGTGAGTTTCTCCTTTGGTGTTTAGCTGAGGTGGGGCTTTTACTTATTTTGTTTTCTGTCTCTCTGGTTGCCCTTTCCTGGTCATTTGGCTTTTCTCAAGGTGTTTTTGTTGGTTTTGTCTACACTTTTGATGATTCTTCAGGACTCAGTTTGGAATATGAGCCAAACAGAAAGCCCAGGGTCCTCGTGTCAGTCCTTCTGCTTTCTCCTCTGCACTTTCACAGTGGCCTTATGTGTGTTTATATATTATGTTAAGAGTTAATGGAAGTAATAGTGCTGTAAAACACTAATAACAAAATATCACACTCTGGGCATTTTTTTCCCCAAAAGTAGGTATTTGTTTGGGGCAGAATACCCAGACCATTGCACTTTATTTCTTATTTATTTATATATAGATAAATATATATACTTTGTGGAACTGTTGTTGTTCCACAAAATTCTTAAGTGACTGTAATGAATACATAAAAATGGAGACTTTTATTTTTCCCAGTTTGGAGGCTGGAAATCCAGGATCAATAGGCAGCCAATTATTTTCCAGGAGAAACCTCCCTTCCTGGCTTCTCATTGTGTCCTCGTATGGAAGAGAAGAGAGAGAAGATGAATACTAATTTAGCCTATTCTTACAAGGCTACCAGTCTTATTGAATTAGGAATCCATCCTTATGACTGCACTTAGCCTTAACTACCTCCCTAAAGAACCTATTTACAAATATAGTCATACTGGGGGTTAGGACTCCAACAACATATGAATTTGGGGAGAGGGCAGTTCAGTCCATGCAAATAAGTAATTGTCTATTCTATCCATAACTGAAAGTCTGAGCTCTAATTTTTGTTTTTTTAGAAATGATAATAAATATATTTGTGACTGTATTTATTTTAATCATATATATTTTTCCAGATGAAATATGGGCTTTTTAAGGTTCTTAAATCCTCTTTTTCCATTTTATGAAATTTCTTTTTTTTTTTTGGCTATTACAAAAGTTTATTTAACAAACAAGTTCAGTAAGAAAATGTACACAACCCAATTTTTCTGGTAGTAAAATGTGGAGAGGGGACATATAGAAGTGTTGATTTCTCTGGTGAACACAGCCATTGTTCATACTCGTTCCAAGGCTTCTAACATGATGATATATTTTCTCGTATTACCACCATTCCAATATTGTTCTGTTGCCCACTAGTTGCCATCTCCACACATTCATCTATCACAAGATTCATAAAGGGATCAAATCCCTGCAATATTCCTTGGACAAGTCTGCCACCATTTAATTTCAATGATAACTTCTTGTCCATAAATTTCTTCAACTCGGGAGGATGTGCTTTGCTCATGATGTCTATTCTGCGAGATCAAAGAAGCCTCCAAACGGAATTCAAGTGGCCCTCACGCTCCAGCGGCAGGCCCGAGTGAAATTTCTTTCCAA
Source organism: Oreotragus oreotragus (assembly GCA_006410675.1). Classification (NCBI taxonomy): domain Eukaryota; kingdom Metazoa; phylum Chordata; class Mammalia; order Artiodactyla; family Bovidae; genus Oreotragus; species Oreotragus oreotragus. The sequence goes on along the minus strand of SJYX01013030.1, from coordinate 272,410 downwards.
ACACATTATACAGGCCTGGTTTACTTCTAAACAAATTAGGTCCCTGATGATATGTTCCACTTAATCTAAACCAAGTTTTTATTTTTCATTATTAACCTTCTTGCTTCATTTTTTTGGTGGAAATATTTAGTATAACTTTAGGCAGGATCTTTAGATTAACTTCTTGAAGGTAAAAGCAATGTTTCTGTGTTTTCATTTTTAGATTTTATATTGTCATACCAAGTGGTATTTTTCAAAAACATATGCTTAGTTTATTTAGATTTCATATTTATTCAGATTATTGTCGATGAATTTCTTTATATTCTTCACCTAAAGGAAAAACTCCCTTAAAAAATTAGTCTGGTCACTTATCAGCCAATTACTGGGGAACTTCAGACATGGACTTGGTGGACCCAGTTAGCCGGGAGGTTCTCACGGTGGCCTGCATGCCTGCTCAGAGGCCACGAGCCCAGGTGGGCAGAGTGCACAGTCCGCACCTTTCCCTCTGTATTTTCTGGTCACCTTCACTCCTGTGAGAATTTCCGCAGCTGATGCACAGTCCTTGTGTGCACAGTAACCAAGGGCACCAGTGGCAGAAGCTCTCCCTTCTTTGGCGGAGGTGGCTAGCTTTATCTTGTTCCCTAAGTTTTGTGGCCCTGGAAAGAAAGGGTGTCACAGGTTACACAGCTTAGAAATGGAGAACTCACTTTTACTTCATGGCCTCATTCACATTCATAAAGTAGGCTGCCCCACCTCTGTGTTAGAGGAACTGCAGGGGCTCTGAGCAGCCCAGGAGGGCAGAGGCCAGTGCTTTCCCCACATGTAGCCCTGGGAGCTCAGGGAGCAGTCCTGTGTCCCAGGTCACAGAAAAGCTCTCCTAGGGAGGAAGCTTCCCTGTAGGGAGCTTCCTTGCAGCTCAAATGATAAAGAATCCGCCTGTGATGCAGAAAACCCGTGTTTGAGCCCCAAGTTGGGAAGGAAGATCCCTGGAGAAGGAAATTGCAACCCACTCCAGTATTCTTGCCTGGAGAATCCCAAGGACAGAGTAGTCGCAAAGAGTCAGATAGGACTGAGCAACGAACACTACACAACAACTAGGGAGGCAGGAGTGAGACCTGGGCCCTGCCCTCTCAGGCGAGGTGGGCCGGGACTGAGCAGGTACTGCCTTTGAAGCACTGCCCTCTCTGAGAAGCGAGCGAGAGGAGTATCTCCTTCTCAGTGCAGGAAGGTGAACAGGAAGCTAACCTGTTTCTGGCTATGGGAGGGGAAGTTCCATGTCACAACCAGGGGCTTGGAGACTGAAGATTCATTCCAGTCTGTGGCATCTGGAAGGCAAGATATGTGCTGTCCAGCTCCATGGTGGTGCATCAGTGTCTGAGCCTTGAGTTTTCTGCCGCCTGACAAATAGCACAAACTACAGTGGTTGGTGTCGCAGAGTGGGGGCTGGAAGGCTGTGAGAGGACAGCCACAGGTCTCTGCTCTTCCCCAACCTGTCCTTTGTTTCCACCAACACTGTGGCTGCATTTCTATCTTCTAAGCTCTTTGCGTAGGCCTTCATTAGATTTTACAGCAAATGTTGCAAAGACCGTCAGGGTTGAAGACGTATAGATAACAATGGAACTCAAAGGCAAACAGACACGCACAAATAGATGAGTTGAAAGTTAAGCCTACAAAAAAACATACAAAGAAACAGCAGCTCTCTTGGAGCAAATATCAGCAGATACAACAAACTGCAGATCTGGTTCTGAATTTTAGATAATAGAAACTAATAAATAATGTTTAAATAATTAAGTACAAGAATTGAAAATGCAAGAAAAAAGCAAAACACTCTTTGAAAAGCTGCTTTGAAAAAAAATCACCTAAAATTAATAGAGATGAAAATTATAGACATCACATAAAAAACTCAATTTATCTACAAAACAGAAATAAACTCATGAACGTAAAAAAAACCTTACAGTTATCAAAGGAGAAAAGTGGAGGAGGGATAAATTAGAAGTTTGGGATTAACATACACTACTGTATATAAGCTAGCTAAACAACAAGGACCTACTGTATAGCACAGGGAAGTATTCTCGATATTTTGTAATAACCTATAAGGGAAANTTTTTTTTTTTTTGGCTATTACAAAAGTTTATTTAACAAACAAGTTCAGTAAGAAAATGTACACAACCCAATTTTTCTGGTAGTAAAATGTGGAGAGGGGACATATAGAAGTGTTGATTTCTCTGGTGAACACAGCCATTGTTCATACTCGTTCCAAGGCTTCTAACATGATGATATATTTTCTCGTATTACCACCATTCCAATATTGTTCTGTTGCCCACTAGTTGCCATCTCCACACATTCATCTATCACAAGATTCATAAAGGGATCAAATCCCCGCAATATTCCTTGGACAAGTCTGCCACCATTTAATTTCAATGATAACTTCTTGTCCATAAATTTCTTCAACTCGGGAGGATGTGCTTTGCTCATGATGTCTATTCTGCGAGATCAAAGAAGCCTCCAAACGGAATTCAAGTGGCCCTCACGCTCCAGCGGCAGGCCCGAGTGAAATTTCTTTCCAAACACATTATACAGGCCTGGTTTACTTCTAAACAAATTAGGTCCCTGATGATATGTTCCACTTAATCTAAACCAAGTTTTTATTTTTCATTATTAACCTTCTTGCTTCATTTTTTTGGTGGAAATATTTAGTATAACTTTAGGCAGGATCTTTAGATTAACTTCTTGAAGGTAAAAACAATGTTTCTGTGTTTTCATTTTTAGATTTTATATTGTCATACCAAGTGGTATTTTTCAAAAACATGTGCTTAGTTTATTTAGATTTCATATTTATTCAGATTATTGTCGATGAATTCCTTTATATTCTTCACCTAAAGGAAAAACTCCCTTAAAAAATTAATTTGGTCACTTATCAGCCAATTACTGGGGAACTTCAGACATGGACTTGGTGGACCCAGTTAGCCGGGAGGTTCTCACGGTGGCCTGCATGCCTGCTCAGAGGCCACGAGCCCAGGTGGGCAGAGTGCACAGTCCGCACCTTTCCCTCTGTATTTTCTGGTCACCTTCACTCCTGTGAGAATTTCCGCAGCTGATGCACAGTCCTTGTGTGCACAGTAACCAAGGGCACCAGTGGCAGAAGCTCTCCCTTCTTTGGCGGAGGTGGCTAGCTTTCTCTTGTTCCCTAAGTTTTGTGGCCCTGGAAAGAAAGGGTGTCACAGGTTACACAGCTTAGAAATGGAGAACTCACTTTTACTTCATGGCCTCATTCACATTCATAAAGTAGGCTGCCCCACCTCTGTGTTAGAGGAACTGAAGGGGCTCTGAGCAGCCCAGGAGGGCAGAGGCCAGTGCTTTCCCCACATGTAGCCCTGGGAGCTCAGGGAGCAGTCCTGTGTCCCAGGTCACAGAAAAGCTCTCCTAGGGAGGAAGCTTCCCTGTAGGGAGCTTCCTTGCAGCTCAAATGATAAAGAATCCGCCTGTGATGCAGAAAACCCGTGTTTGAGCCCCAAGTTGGGAAGGAAGATCCCTGGAGAAGGAAATTGCAACCCACTCCAGTATTCTTGCCTGGAGAATCCCAAGGACAGAGTAGTCGCAAAGAGTCAGATAGGACTGAGCAACGAACACTACACAACAACTAGGGAGGCAGGAGTGAGACCTGGGCCCTGCCCTCTCAGGCGAGGTGGGCCGGGACTGAGCAGGTACTGCCTTTGAAGCACTGCCCTCTCTGAGAAGCGAGCGAGAGGAGTATCTCCTTCTCAGTGCAGGAAGGTGAACAGGAAGCTAACCTGTTTCTGGCTATGGGAGGGGAAGTTCCATGTCACAACCAGGGGCTTGGAGACTGAAGATTCATTCCAGTCTGTGGCATCTGGAAGGCAAGATATGTGCTGTCCAGCTCCATGGTGGTGCATCAGTGTCTGAGCCTTGAGTTTTCTGCCGCCTGACAAATAGCACAAACTACAGTGGTTGGTGTCGCAGAGTGGGGGCTGGAAGGCTGTGAGAGGACAGCCACAGGTCTCTGCTCTTCCCCAACCTGTCCTTTGTTTCCACCAACACTGTGGCTGCATTTCTATCTTCTAAGCTCTTTGCGTAGGCCTTCATTAGATTTTACAGCAAATGTTGCAAAGACCGTCAGGGTTGAAGACGTATAGATAACAATGGAACTCAAAGGCAAACAGACACGCACAAATAGATGAGTTGAAAGTTAAGCCTACAAAAAAACATACAAAGAAACAGCAGCTCTCTTGGAGCAAATATCAGCAGATACAACAAACTGCAGATCTGGTTCTGAATTTTAGATAATAGAAACTAATAAATAATGTTTAAATAATTAAGTACAAGAATTGAAAATGCAAGAAAAAAGCAAAACACTCTTTGAAAAGCTGCTTTGAAAAAAAATCACCTAAAATTAATAGAGATGAAAATTATAGACATCACATAAAAATGCTGCGATTCATGGGGTCGCAAAGAGTCGGACACGACTGAGCGACTGAACTGAACTGAACTGAACCCGCCTGCCAAAGAAAGAGACATAACAGACTTAGATTCAACCCCTAGGTCTGGAAGATCTGCTCTAGTAAGAAATGGCTTCCCACTCCAGTATTCTTGCCTGGAAAATCCCATGAACAGAGGAGCCGGGAAGGCTACGTCACTCCCTCCAACTCCTGGAAGCCACTGAACTTTACTGTCTTCATAGTTTTGGCTGGTCTAGAATATCCTTTATTTGAAGTTAAGCAGTATGTAGCCCTCAGACTGGCTTCTTTCGCTTAGTAACAGGCCTTTAACCTTCCTCCAAGTTTTTCATGGCTTCATAGCTCACTTCATTTAAAGACTAAATAGCTTTCCACTGCCTGAATGTATCACAGTTTATTTATTCATTCACTTACTCAAGAACATCTTGATGACTTCAAAGTTTTGGTAATTATGAGTAAAGCTCCTGTAGACATCCATGTACAGACTTTTGTCTGGACATAAGATTTCAACTCCTCTGCGTAAGCACCAAGGAGTGCGATTGCATGATGTACTCATTGTGCAGAATTCCAGGCTGCATGAGTCACAAGCAGGAATCAAGATTGCTGGGACAAATATCAGCAACCTCAGATAGGCAGATGACACCACTCTAACAGCAGAAAGTAAAGAGGAACTAAAGAGCCTCTTGATGAAGGTGAAAGAGGAGAGTGAAAAAGATGGCTTAAAACTCAACATTCAAAAAACTAAGATCATGGCATCCAGTTCCATGACTTCATGGCAAATAGGGGAAAAAAATGGAAACAGAGACAGACTTTATTTTCTTGGGCTCCAAAATCACTGCAGATGGTGACTGCATCCATAAAATTAAAAGACGCCTGCTTCTTGAAAGACGAGCTGTGACAAACCTAGACAGGTGTATTAAAAAGCAGAGACATCACTTTGCAGACAGAGGTCTATATAGTCAAAGCTATGGTTTTTCCAGTAGCCATGTATGGATGTGAGAGAAGGCTGAGCACCAAAGAATTGATGCTTTTGAACTATGGTGCTGGAGAAGACTCTTGAGAGTCCTTTGGACAGCAAGGAGATCAAACCAGTCAATTCTAAAGGAAGTCAACTCTGAATATTCATTGCAAGGACTGATGCTGAAGCTGAAGCTCCAATACTTTGACCACCTGATGAGAAGAGCCAACTCATTGGAAAAGACCCTGATATTGGGAAAGACTGAGGGCAAGAAGAGAAGGGGACAACAGAGGATGAGATGGTTGTATGGCATCATGAATCAGTGGACGTGGACATGAGTTTGAGCAAACTCTGGGAGATAGTGAAGAACAGGGAAGCCTGGCGTGCTTCACTCCATGGGGTCCCAAAGACTTTGGACACAGCTGTGTGACTGAAAAACAACAATGGTAAGAGGGTGGTTAGTTTTATAAGAAACAGCCAAACTGTCTTTCAAAGTGATTGTTCCATTTTGCATACCCATCAGCAGTGAATGAAAGTTCCTGTTGCTCTATGTCCTTGCCAGATTTGGTGTTCTCAGTGGTCTTGGGTTTGACCATTTGATAGGTGTGTGATGATATCTGGTTGTTTAAATTTACATTCCCTCATATCTTCATTGTTGATATACCTGTTCAAGTTTTTGACCCATTTTTGATTGGGTTGTTTTCTTACCGTGAAGAGTTATTTGGATAGCAGTCTTTATTAGAAATATCTTTTCTCAAGTATTTTCTACCAGTCTGAAGCTTGCCTTTCATCCTCTTGATCAATACGTTTTTAAAAATAAATTTGAAAAAGTGTATTTTTCAGGCAAGTCCCACCTAGCATCACTTATGAGCATGTATGTATACATCTTAACTAAAGTATTAACTCACTAAATCTAGAAGTAATTTTTCAAAATTATTTAACAAATTTAATTTTCTAATAATGCAAGTTTTAACTTTAGAAAACTTAATTGCTGTAATTTATAACTGAATCAGGGTGCTGTACACATTTTAAATCAATGACACGCCAATGAAATTTTTCTAAAAATTGAAATCTTGGTAAAAGTATTGAGTGTCAGATGAGACAGTCAAAAGAGTAGAAGCAATTTCCTGGGTTGAATCACAGGCAGTAAAATATGAAGTCATATTTTCACAGTTGGGAAATATGAAAGAATAGTGAACAGTTGTGGGATTATCTCACACTTCTCAGGTGCTTCTCTGTACCAGGTCCTTCGAATATTTTACATATGTTTACAAGATTTCTGAGAAGGGTACTGTTATTATTCCTATTTTTCAAATTAGTCAAAAATAGGAAGAGTCATCAAAATAACAGCACAGTATGTCTGAGGTCTGGCAGAAGGCAATATATGTGGATGCGTGAACCTCACTCAGTAGTGACCCCACACTTATTAACCCTGAGAGAGGGCTTATGAGTTCCTCTCATGCAAAGGTGCTCCCACATGCAGTGGCTGGTATTGTAGAAGGAAATAATAGAACATAGGAGAAGTGTTATGAGATTTTTCAGTGTAAAGGTAAAATTGTAACCCATATACAGATATGTAAAAATGGACACGTGCTAAAGAATTAATTTTACTCATAAAACTGAGGGAACCAGGCAGATGTTAGATGCAATTAAAGGAAAAGTCAAACCAGGACAAATGTATATGAAGTAAAGGAAGGTTGAGATGAATTGTAAGTGGACATAAAATGTGTTTATTTAGAGGGCACAGGAAATCAAATCAACAGCAGTGAAATCACTCCCAGACAACACATAATTTATACATCTCTCCCCTGCCTGCCAGCTTATAAAGAGCTTCCAAAGATCTCAGATGTAGTCCCAGACCTCAGGTAGCCAGCTCAGAGCTGTGTGCTTGTAGAGGATGCAGTTTTCCAGTGAAATATGATACTATTTTTTTCTCCAGAAGCCATGTTCCAAAAGAATGGCCGAGAATTTAATAATATTGATGAACAGCATAAATCCTCAGTTTCAGGAGATAGAAGAAGTCTGAGGAAAAATAAATAACAAGAATGGGCACCTAGACAACTTTACTAAAACCTGCAGAAGTCAGGAAGCTAAGGAGATGCTGAAAACAGGGAAAGAGCAAAAGATAGTTTGTTACAAAAGCAGGAAGACTAGACTGACTGCAGGCCTTTTAGAGGCAGCAGTCAGAAGCAGGAAAAGATAAGAGTAACATTCAAGTTTGAGAGAAAAATAATTGCCCACCTAGAGTTCTGTATCTGCTAAACCTTCTTTACATGAGGGGCAAAATCAGGACATTTTCAGGAAAAGAAGGACTCTAAGATGAAGAGGTAAACTACCTTAATGAAACTATCAGAGTATAAATGTAGGAACAGGGTCTGAGAAGAAATACAGTTAAAAATTCAGAGTATAAATGTAGGAACGGTCTGAGAAGAAATACAGTTAAAATTCAGTTAAATATAAACAATTTTGAACATATGTAATATTAACAGTGAACTTGATGGTGGGGGTAAAAACAAAGTGAGATTAAAATGCTGAGAATAATAAAGCACTTTATGGGTGGTACTTGGAGGTAAACCACTTAGTTGGATGTAAGTTGCTCTAGTAGTGCATAGAGTTACCAGCTTTGAGTACGATACACATGTTAAAAATGTAAGAATCAAAACTATCTGTGATACATTGCTAAGGTGGGGAAAAAAAACAAATTCTAGATTATTGTATGTAAGGTCCAAAATTTTGTTTAAAATGTCTGTGCGTATGCATGTGGTATGCATGTACATTATATACAACCAGTGTATCCACATCCATAGGAAAAGTTCAGAAAAAAATGGTAAAGAGGTTACCTCTGAATTACAAAATTATGGGTAATTTTAATTTTAATTCCTTAAATAATTTCATTATTTTGTACCTACCACATGCTTTCCGTTTTCCCTTTTTATGAATATGCTTTATTTCTGTAATTAGAAAAGAGCAATAAATGTTCATTTTAAAGGGATAAAAAGCATAAGAATAACTATCAGAAGCATAAGAATATTTTTTTAACTTCCAGACAGATGAGAAGCTAATAGGGAAAGAATAAAGAAAATATGAGAAGCCTAAAGAAACAAGGGAAGTGCAATCAAAGAGAAGGAAATAGAAGAGGGCAAAATTAAAGAGTAAGATTAAAACCAAGCATTGTAAGAGACAAGAGAAGAGAGAGGATTAGGCAGTTAGTTAAAAAGATAGAGATTCCCCAACTCTCTATCTACTATCTATCAATTTACTACTATCTATTTACTGTCTATCTACTATCCATCTATAATATTTATCTGAATCGATGCTTTTGAACTGTGGTGTTGGAGAAGACTCTTGAGAGTCCCTTGGACTGCAAGGAGATCCAGCCAGTCCATTCTGAAGGAGATCAACCCTGGGATTTCTTTGGAAGGAATGAGCTAAAGCTGAAACTCCAGTACTTTGGCCACCTCATGCGAAGAGTTGCCTCATTGGAAAAGACTCTGATGCTGGGAGGGATTGGGGGCGGGAGGAGAAGGGGACGACCGAGGATGAGATGGCTGGATGGCATCATGGACTCGATGGACGTGAGTGTGAGTGAACTCCGGGAGATGGTGATGGACAGGGAGGCCTGGCGTGCTGCGATTCATGGGGTCGCAAAGAGTCGGACACGACTGAGCGACTGAACTGAACTGAACTGAACCCGCCTGCCAAAGAAAGAGACATAACAGACTTAGATTCAACCCCTAGGTCTGGAAGATCTGCTCTAGTAAGAAATGGCTTCCCACTCCAGTATTCTTGCCTGGAAAATCCCATGAACAGAGGAGCCGGGAAGGCTACGTCACTCCCTCCAACTCCTGGAAGCCACTGAACTTTACTGTCTTCATAGTTTTGGCTGGTCTAGAATATCCTTTATTTGAAGTTAAGCAGTATGTAGCCCTCAGACTGGCTTCTTTCGCTTAGTAACAGGCCTTTAACCTTCCTCCAAGTTTTTCATGGCTTCATAGCTCACTTCATTTAAAGACTAAATAGCTTTCCACTGCCTGAATGTATCACAGTTTATTTATTCATTCACTTACTCAAGAACATCTTGATGACTTCAAAGTTTTGGTAATTATGAGTAAAGCTCCTGTAGACATCCATGTACAGACTTTTGTCTGGACATAAGATTTCAACTCCTCTGCGTAAGCACCAAGGAGTGCGATTGCATGATGTACTCATTGTGCAGAATTCCAGGCTGCATGAGTCACAAGCAGGAATCAAGATTGCTGGGACAAATATCAGCAACCTCAGATAGGCAGATGACACCACTCTAACAGCAGAAAGTAAAGAGGAACTAAAGAGCCTCTTGATGAAGGTGAAAGAGGAGAGTGAAAAAGATGGCTTAAAACTCAACATTCAAAAAACTAAGATCATGGCATCCAGTTCCATGACTTCATGGCAAATAGGGGAAAAAAATGGAAACAGAGACAGACTTTATTTTCTTGGGCTCCAAAATCACTGCAGATGGTGACTGCATCCATAAAATTAAAAGACGCCTGCTTCTTGAAAGACGAGCTGTGACAAACCTAGACAGGTGTATTAAAAAGCAGAGACATCACTTTGCAGACAGAGGTCTATATAGTCAAAGCTATGGTTTTTCCAGTAGCCATGTATGGATGTGAGAGAAGGCTGAGCACCAAAGAATTGATGCTTTTGAACTATGGTGCTGGAGAAGACTCTTGAGAGTCCTTTGGACAGCAAGGAGATCAAACCAGTCAATTCTAAAGGAAGTCTGAATATTCATTGCAAGGACTGATGCTGAAGCTGAAGCTCCAATACTTTGACCACCTGATGAGAAGAGCCAACTCATTGGAAAAGACCCTGATATTGGGAAAGACTGAGGGCAAGAAGAGAAGGGGACAACAGAGGATGAGATGGTTGTATGGCATCATGAATCAGTGGACGTGGACATGAGTTTGAGCAAACTCTGGGAGATAGTGAAGAACAGGGAAGCCTGGCGTGCTTCACTCCATGGGGTCCCAAAGACTTTGGACACAGCTGTGTGACTGAAAAACAACAATGGTAAGAGGGTGGTTAGTTTTATAAGAAACAGCCAAACTGTCTTTCAAAGTGATTGTTCCATTTTGCATACCCATCAGCAGTGAATGAAAGTTCCTGTTGCTCTATGTCCTTGCCAGATTTGGTGTTCTCAGTGGTCTTGGGTTTGACCATTTGATAGGTGTGTGATGATATCTGGTTGTTTAAATTTACATTCCCTCATATCTTCATTGTTGATATACCTGTTCAAGTTTTTGACCCATTTTTGATTGGGTTGTTTTCTTACCGTGAAGAGTTATTTGGATAGCAGTCTTTATTAGAAATATCTTTTCTCAAGTATTTTCTACCAGTCTGAAGCTTGCCTTTCATCCTCTTGATCAATACGTTTTTAAAAATAAATTTGAAAAAGTGTATTTTTCAGGCAAGTCCCACCTAGCATCACTTATGAGCATGTATGTATACATCTTAACTAAAGTATTAACTCACTAAATCTAGAAGTAATTTTTCAAAATTATTTAACAAATTTAATTTTCTAATAATGCAAGTTTTAACTTTAGAAAACTTAATTGCTGTAATTCACTCTGTAAACAGAATGAAGGGGAGAAATCATGTGATCATCTAGTAGTTAGAGAAAAATCAATTGATAGTATTTAATACATATTTGTGAAATAGAAGAAAACTTGTGTAACCTGAAGTAAGGTCTTTACCAAAGGATTGTTTAATGCTGAAACATTACAGGTTTATATATGTAGAATGAAATAAAGATCACTTAAAAATATCTTAATAATGGTATTAAGATTTTCTTAATTTATTAAATAAGAAAAATAAAAGAACAAAACATTGAGAATTAGAAAGGAATATGTTTCAGTGATAAAGAATCCACCTGCAATGCAGGAGACACAGTTCAGTTCCTGGGTTGGGAAGATCCTCTGGAGAAGGGAATGGCAACCCACTCCAGTATTCTTGCCTGGGAAATCCCATGGACAGAAGAGTCTGGTGGGCTATAGTCCATGGGGTTGCAGAGAGTCAGACAAGACTTAGTAACTAAACAACAAACTAGATTATCATCATTCACAGACTCTATGACTTTTTTACGTGAGGAACTCTTAGAGACTGTCTAGACAAAATATTTTGGATACAAGTATGAAAATATGAATGTATATCTTTACTCTTGCAACATTTAGAAAAGGTAATTAAATCTTATTTCTAATATCTGCAGGTGTTAAAAAATGTCAATTGAAAAATCTAAGACCAAAATAAACGATGAGTTATATTTTTATTTCTGGGAAAACTCAATATCATAAAGATGTCAAAATCTCCCAAACTAGTCTGAAAATTTTATGTGATTCCAACTGAAGTCTCCACTCAGTCTCATGAGATTGGACATGAATAAAGGGTCCAGGGATAGGTAAGATAATTTTTAAACAAAGGACAAAGTTGGAGGACTTAGCCTGCCAAATACCAATGTTTCCATTCTGTTGTAGTGATTAAAATGATGTTGTCCTGGATCAGAAATAGTCCTTTGTTAATCAAGAAACAAAATTGGGAACCCAGAAACTTGACATGTTCCACGGTAACATTTATCTTATATTATTTATAACACTGTTATTTGTTGCTCGGAGAAGGCAATGGCACCCCACTCCAGTACTCTTGCCTGGAAAATCCCATGGGCGGAGGAGCCTGGTAGGCTGCAGTCCATGGGGTCACAAAGAGTCGGACACGACTGAGCGACTTCACTTAAAAGTCACATTGCTATAATTTGAACCTGTCCTACCATTTTAGAATAAAATGTAAAGCAAAATAAAAATACCCAGATAAAGTACTTAACTACTCATTTTTGAAACAAAATTGATCTTTTCTCTACAGATGCTTTTCCTTTGAAATCTAGACATCAGTGGTGTATTAACATGTAATTGGCTGCTTTTTTTATTAAGAGATTTAAGATAAATGACACCTTCCATTGACAGTTGTTTGAGAGAGACGAATTTCCCCTTTTTTCGTCACATACTTTTTTCTTAAAATATTTTAAACTTTATTACCTTATTGAGATATAATTAAGGTATATATAAAATATTGTATGTTTACTATGTACAATGTGTTGATTTGATACACACGTATGTACCATGTGCTAGGTCACTTCAGTTGTGTCTGACGCTTTGTGACCCTATGGACTGTAGCCTGCCAGGCTCCTCTGTCTAGCCTAGAATACTGGAATAGGTTGCCAGATCCTCCTCCAGGGGATCTTCTCCACCCAGGCATCAAACCTGTGCCACCTGCAGGTCTTGCAGCTCCTGCATTGCAGGCAGATTCTTTACCGCTGAGTCACCAGGGAATCCCTGATTCACATTTATATTGCAATGTAATTGCCACTGTAGCATTACTGACATCTCTATCCTCATCACATAATCATAATTTCTTTTTTTGTGATAGGAAAATTAAGGTCATTTTTTTCGTTTCTGCTCTCCCTCTTTCTGTCTTTTGAGGACCATGTGACCTCAGGGGAGACAGGTCTGATGGTGCCCGAGACCCCATTCATTACAGCCCTCCCCTCAGGAGCCCACAGTGTGCTCTTGGCAGCAATGTATTGGCCCTGGGTTTTTTGCTCAGAGGTGGGGGTCAGTGCTGCCAGGTGAGATAAGCAGAGGCTGCACTGAGCTGTGATTGGAGGGCTCTGCTTCCAGTACTAGGCGCACTTCCCAGGGCCAGATCTGGCACTGTGTTACACCCTGGGGATGAGGAGGAGGGAGCAATCTTAGCCCAGACCACCAGGGTTCACTTGTGCCCCCTGGGCTCTGCCTGCCTGTGCTGCTGGGACATCTGGAAGCACAGTTTGAAATCCTCCCGTAAGGATGGGCCCTTGGGTCCTGCAGGCACAGACACTGGTGGTTTGCTCTCAAGCCCCTGTAGTACTTGCCTTGCTGCCTAGGGCAGCATCTCACTCACCCCTGCTCCAACCACACCTTACCTTCGTGAAGCCTCCCTTGGTCCAGTCTATCTCCAGGCGTGTGACCAGACTGCACTTTCTGCTGGCAACACCCTCATCTTTCCACTTTTGAGCCTTCTGCACATCCTTAGAGCCCATCCAGAAGTCCTCTGACGATGATGTTGGACCCACACCTTCACTCACACCTTAAATAACCCTCCCTCTCCATGAGCACCTCTCGGTGGGGGTGCCCAGAGCTCTCCTCATACTAAATGCAAGCTCATCTATCCATCACTAGCTGGATGGGGACCACAGCAGCCAGAGAGAAGAGCTTTTGAGGGGAGTGAAGAGCCATGTGCTAGGGTTGTCAAAAGCTCTGAGGGTACACCCTGTTTTCCAGTAGTCAAGAAAAAATACATATGTTTGACCAGTTCCTAAGAGTTTAGTACAGAAGGTTTCATATGCACACAGCACAGAGAAAGAACATGAGTCACATGGGCCCACCCAGCCTGCAGGGTGACCAGAGCCTGCTGGCTGCAAAGGCTGTGGCGCCACGTGTCCTGGACATTCCTGCGGCTGTCGCCCGTCGGGTCCTCGGCATAGTTTTGGTTACTCGTCTTTCACGGCTACTTTTCATCCCCTTCCTGTTTTCAGACTCAGATTTTAGCACAGGACCCCTTTTCAAACAAAGTTTAACTCCAGCCCTAATGGTGAAAACAGATAAAGTGGTCTTAGCACCTAATTATTACCAGAATTACTTTTATATCATTTACATTTGTATCATTGCCTGTAGGAAAGAACCTAAAACTTCCATCCACAATGAGTATTAAGATTTGAATTTTGATAATGATGACAGTGATTCAGTTCCATTTATCTCAGTATTCTATTTTGGTCGAACCATATTCAGAAATCACTGAGTCACAAAGGTAAGCTGTTGCTAATGGTAACAGATTTTTATCTTGTTTTTACCCACTTGCCTTGTGATCTCTAGAGTCTCTTCAGTGAAACTGATTCAGATTCGTGAAGAAGGAGCTGTGTGTATGTTTTTCATCCAAAATTAATCACAGTTGCCCACAGTCTTTATTATAACTATAAAAATTAGACAAGATGACACCCAAGCTTAAAATAAGTAAAGCGATGCCAGCATCACACTGTGCTTTCTGCTTTTGTTGCTACAGAGGTGGGAAGAGATGTCAAGGCAGATGCAGGTTCTATGGTGGAATTGTAGGATCAAATGTGAATTGTTTAAATAGAGTAATACTGCAAACCTGAAATCTTACTGGATGACTCATTTCCAAGAGTTCCAAATACATACAGTATTCATGGCAAGAGGAGTCTTAAGCTAAACTTTCCCCAGTAAAGTAGTGAAACGTTAATTAATTAATACAATGAGTGTCTGAAGAGTTAAGATTTTGAAAACAATTGTTTAAATGTGCTTGGACTTTTATTTATATTTTGAAACACAAGGCAAAGAAACTTGAAATCTAACACTTGTAGAAACCTGAAGCACCTCCACAGAATCTTGGAAGTCCAGAGACCCTAATTTAAAAAGCAGGGTAAAATCCAGGGTGAGTTTGTGAAGGCCCACATGCTCAGCTATTTGGCACCCAGTCACTGTTAGTGTCTCATTAGGACACCTGGGTACAGGCTGCTGTCAAGCAAAGAATATTTACATCTTGAGCCTTCCTCTTCCTCTCTCCCTGAATGTGTGTACAAGTGAGGGAGTGGATGTGACCTTCTTCATCTCGGAGGATTATCATTTTATCATAGCTTGGTCTTCCTCCTTCCTTTCAGCATCATCACATTTTTTATCTTCAAACCAAAGCTTACTTGTACAGTTTTTCCTGAAGTTTCTGGTGCTGTTTTTTAATTAAAGATTTTTTAAAACAATATGTCCTTCATCAAATCTGTGGTGTTTTCCAGCTTATTTCTTCTGTTCATTACTCTGAATCCACTTAACTCTCTTCAGAGACCCCTCATATCTTGCTGTAATTTGGACCCCCAACCCTTTTACTAGACCCTCTGCACAGTTCATTCTGAAAATCCCTTTTCTGGATCTTTAAGTTTAGTCTGAAAGTTTGTTTCTTCTTCTTTAGTGTTCAGCCTCATTTTTCTGGAGCTGATGATCAAGTCCATGGCCAAGAAAATATACATAAAAAACACCTGAATGTTCTTGAAAACACCCTTTTTTTGCCTTCATACTTGCGGGGTTTCCTTCAGCTCTAAAATTTCTCCATGTGCTTTCTCTCCCTCCCACTCCCCTGATGTTTCCTCCACTTCTGTTGAGTGAATTTTCCCAGCCTTTGCTTTGAGACCCTCATCCCTTCTGTCTTCTATTTCATCTCTGTGATTCTTAACAACCAAACTGCCCACCCATTTTTAAAGATGTGTTTCATAGATCATATTTAACTTCCATATTGCCCTCTGTTTTTCTAAATGCAATATCCATCTGAATTTTTATGAGGCTTTACTTTTTTTAAGAGGTGATTTTTCATTCCTTTCGTTGTCAGATTCTTCTTTGATCTTTCTTGTCTCTATCCTTGACTGTGTCTCTCACAATGAAGCCTGTCCTCAGACATGTTGTGATGCGATGACTTTCCCCTTTAGAGAATGCTGGAGACAGGAAAGACTGCAGAGGCTCTGGTCACATGGGCAGCCCATAGCAGAGGTCCTCCAGTTGCTAAAAGGACCGGAATTTGACTCATGGTGCTGGTACCGTGACTGGCTGCCTACATTTTCTTAAGGCCGTTTACTTTTTATTCACCCATAGGGCAGTATTTTAAGGATATGTTTTAATCAGGTATGGTAAGATGCAGACACAGAAATGATGAAGGAAGTTTATTAGATACTCACAGTTCCCTAGAAACAGGAGGCTTGCTCGCCACACAGGGAAGCACCAGGGTCAATCAGAAAGCAGAGGCCTTGGAGAGAGAACGTGCTCAAAAGCCTTTATTGTGGTTTCCACAGGGAAGCGGTGAGGCAAGATAAGCATGGCTAGAACTTGGAATGCTTTCAGCAGGCTCTGATGCATACGGCTTATTTCTGTTTGTCTGGTGTCTACCCCTGGGGTGATTAGGGTGGGTGGATGGTGGCCAGGAGATGAGAGTTCCACAAAACAGCTAGTTGGGGTGTGGGCTCTGGATTAGTTGGTTTTCATTTGATTGAGTTATCTCCAGGAATTGGCTAATCTGGGGCAGTAGGGTGATGGGGACAGTCTCTCCAGGATCAGCAAGGCCCCAGATGTCAAAGTGTCAGAATACAGAAAGTGAAAGACCTGGATTTCAAGGGCTCTTGGTCTTCATTATTTTTTCCTTCCTATTTTGTGTGCCTTCCTTTAACCAAGTTGGTCACTGCTGTCTGGAGGAGGTTCTGAGCATGGTTAGGGATGGGGCTGGGGTGCCTTTATCTGAACTTGAACCTGATTCTTTTCTCTCCACCTGTCATCACCAGTCCTGGAGCGTGGTACCCCTAATGGCTGCCCAACTCCCCTGGGCACCTGCAGCCTCAGTCACTCAAGATGGATTTATCAAGCACCATCTGAGCTTTGGACCCATTCATGGGGCTGAAACTAGAGCCTTGAATACTGTGGGTCCAAATCCCACTCTTCTGGGCTGATAGGCACTTTGCTCCCCAACCCTGCTACACTCTGTCTCCTGTAGATAGATTGAAATGTCTCATCTGTAATGACCTGAGTTGTCTTCAGGTTTCATTTTTGCTAAGAGCGTTATTTTACATGCATATGGAAAAAATCAGCGTCCCTATGAAATGAAGGAGGGCATTGGCCCCATCCCCCTGTCCTCTGGGAAGACCTTCCAGGTCAGCCCCACATGGGGCTCTCACACTGCTGCCAGCTGCCCCACCTGAAAGCAACAGCCCCTTCTCAGAGCTTCTCAGACCATGGGAACAGCCACCCCAAGGGCATGGGGAACCCACTGCCTGGCCGGCTTGGCTCACGGATCCTTCTCTTGCTTCTAGTGCTGATGAACGGTTTGATGCTACGTTCCACACCAACGTGTTAGTGAATTCTTCTGGGCACTGCCAGTACCTCCCTCCAGGTAAGCACCACTCCCTTTTTCCTCTGCATTTAGACAGTGTGAGGGAGGTTTGGGTACCCAGTGGTACCCCCAGGGGCAGCAGCTAGCTCTGTGCTCTGGGCATCCTTACCACACATGCCTGCTGCTGTTGCCTTCTCCTTCACTCCCCTGTATATTCCCTGAATGTGGCAATGCTGTATTCCTATTTTTTATTTTTGTCTTGGGATCATGGTTCAAGCTGTCTTTGCCAACACATGCCCTCTGTCCTTATTGTCTGTCTTGTGTTCTTTAAATTTCTTCTACAACTAAAACAAGTCTCCCTTGTTAGGTCATTCCCATCCTCTTTACAATCTGCAAGCCAATCCCTTGGCCTTTTCTTCTCTCACAACCCCAGTTTTCCTTCCCACTGCACTGGATACCTGCGCAGGTGCTGCCCTCCAGGTGTTAACCTTGCTGGGCTGGCTTCTTGAGTGTGCACAGTAAAGCCCAGCGCATCTCGCTGGTTAGAGGTGAGAACTGATGATTTCTTCCTGAAAGCATGTCTCTCCTTCTCAGGCAGCTGATGGATAACTGCTTCCTTGGATTGAATCTCCTCCCACCATCCCATCATTCCTATCAGTTCACATGGCCCTGGGTCACTCATGAGTGAGCCATGTGGTAGGAGACTTGGGCTTCATGGCCTTGAGATACTAACAGATTTTTTAAAAACCTTCTGGATGGTTTTTCACATGTTCTTTCCCAGAGTTATTTCCGCTACTGCAACTGTTTGTTTAACTTCCTGCTCCCAGGCAGCCTGCAGCCACCACCCACCTCACCACCAGCCCACATACCACACACGTGTGCATAACACACACACACACCCCACATGAATACACATTACCCACCATACACATACATACACACACACGCCACACAAATAGACACATCACACAAAAGCATACCACACACTCATATCATTCACACACACACAGTGCTCACAGGAGAGCTGGCTTTGCCTACTGGGTGGTGGTTTTTGTGCTCTTCCGGGTTAACAGAGGATAAGCGCCCCAAAGGAAGGATCTGTGTTTATTCCTATTAGAACCACCACTCATCAACCAGGGGCCTGGCCCACGTGGAGGTAAACAAATGCGTGAGGGGTTGAACTGGTCACAGGCAGACACCATCCACTGTTGTCTGCGGAGATGGAAGGACTTCAGACTTCCAGGTTTTCTGTCTTACAGCTTGTGCTTCCTTGCTTCTTCTTCAACCCCTCCTCGCCTCCCTCAGGCCTTGCAAACCTTCTTCCTAACACAGAGCTCGGAGAGGGTCTTCCATCACTGGTACACTCTTTTACAGCAGGCATAGAAGTTGCATCTTTTATCATGAGGGCTGTTGTGGAAAATGATCTCCAACAGTCATCCATGTAGAAGAATATGGGGCTGTGGATTGTATTAAAGGTTGGGCCCATTTTCAGCCACAGGAGCAGCACTCCTGACCCACGAGTCCTCTGTACACCAGCACCTCTGGGCCCCGTACCTGTGTCCCAGCCTCCACGGCCCCTGAAGTCTGTCAGGAGGCCACACTGAGCTTTGACTGTGGGAGTCTCCCCTACCCTGGCTAGAGGGTGTGGGGCAGTCTGATTTGGGCAGCAGGCCTGTACCTGGGGTCACATAGACCTGTCTGGGAAGCTGCTCTGCTCTAGTAACTGAACAGGCAAAAGGTGTTTCAAGTGGAAGCTTTGAAATAGACTTGGTTATGAAATGACTTTTTTTCCCCCATCACATTTTTATTTTTTAACAGCATTATTGAGGTATTATAAATTACATAATTGATATGTATTATAAATTATGTATCATACAACTGACCCATTTTAGGTACATGATTCAATGATATTTAGTAAATTGACAGAGTTGTAGGACCACGACTGCAATCTAGTTCTAGAACATTTCCCATCACCCCCCTAAAGATCCTATTTGCAGTTAATCCCCACTCTCACTGCCAGCCGCCGGCAACCACTGACCTGCTTTCTGTCTCTAGTGAGTCTCTTTTTTTCTGGTCATTTCATAGAAATGGAATATTACAGCTACAGAGTTCATTTTCTACCGGCAATGAGGGTTTCAGGGGATCTAGCCCAATAATGAGAGGGCAGTGTCTGTAATGACTTCCAGATTCCTGCAGACATGGGATGTGATGCTGCAAATCCCATTTAAAGAGACTTCAGGAGACAGGAAATCTATTATCCTTTTCACAGTTTGGTTGTGGGTGAGGGGGTCCCTGAGTCCCTTCCTCCATTTACTTTTTTTTTTTAATTTGGTAGCAGATTTATAGAGCAGAGCCCTGTCCCTGAGAACACTGGGACCCTTAGCTATTTGTGCCATCACTGCCTCCTGGTCCTTCTCTGGGCAGCAGGGAGCACTTAGGCATAAATGGGCATAAAAGCCCACTGCTGCTGCTGCTGCTAAGTCGCTTCAGTCGTGTCCGACTCTGTGCAACCCCAGAGACGGCAGCCCACCAGCCTCCCCCGTCCCTGGGATTCTCCAGGCAAGAACACTGGAGTGGGCTGCCATTTCCTTCTCTAATGCATGAAAGTGAAAAGTGAAAGTGAAGCCACTCAGTCGTGTCCCAACTATTCGCGACCCCATGGACTGCAGCCCACCAGGCTCCTCCGTCCATGGCATTTTCCAGGCAAGAATACTGGAGTGGGGTGCCAGTGGGCTTATCTCAGTGCTGGGAAACTCCCTGCCAACTTGTCCTGTCCTTCTTTTCAGTGGAAACTCTAATTTTTGTCCAAACACTACCTCCTCACCTAAAACCTGTTAGTTTTTGTTCTGTTTACAATATAGAATTAAAGCGAGTTAAATTTATCTTCCACATATATTTCTAGATAAACCAAATATTTCCTCAATTTTTAATATAAAGAAAATGCTCCTTCCACTCCTCACCAAGCAGACACACACCACTTTCAGAGTCTGTTTCTAAGCTCTTCATTATTTTTATCAGCTTGTATTGGATTTTTCAACATTCTTTATGTGTCTCTTACTGTTTAGAATTTGGAGATGCACGTGCATGGCATGAGAAAGTTTACAGAACATTTAATTTTTTGCACAGAAATCTCTCAGAATAGAAAATGTCAGTATAGTCTTTGAAATGTAAAAGACAGTAAAGCCTCAGCTGAACTTCTTTTCTAGAGATTTTTCCAAAAAGACCCAGCTTGTTCTGGACCGGTCTAGCTACAGTTTGGGTGGGCAGAATGGACTGAAGCCTGTTTGGTCACACCCAAGTGAGAGACCCTGGTATCCACACCTCCTCCTCCTAAAGGGAGCACAAATGGTCCGGGAGATATGCGCAGAGCATTGATCCTGAGACATGCAGAGTATCCATAATGATGCATCATTTAACTTGCCAATCTTTGATCAGGCCAGCAAGAGTTGCATGCAATGAAGAGCAGGCTGTGTGTATTATGAACAGTGTATGAGATGAGCATTATCGAGGTGTAGTTGACAAATGAAATTGTAATGTGTATATCATATATATGTTCACACACACACATATACACACATATGTGTGTATACATATATACATGTGTTTGTGTATATGTCACATATATATGTATGAATATACATGGGTTTGATCCCTGGGTTGGGAAGATCCCTTGGAGGAGGGCATGGCAACCCACTCCAGAATCCCATGGACAGAGAAGGGCCTGGCAGGCTACAGTCTATAGAGTCGCAAAGAGTTGAACATGACTGAAGTGACTTAGCATGAATGCACGTATATGTGTGTGTGTGTATACACATATCACACACACATACACATATGCATACATGCTGTGAAACCATTTATTATCATGATCAGATTAATATACCCATCACCTCACATAGTTAATTTCAGGCATACTTGAAGTATTAACTGTAGTCACGGTGCTATATATTAGATCCTCACAGTGAATCCTTCTCTTACAACTGACAGTTTGTACCCTTTGATCAACTTCTCCCCCATTTCCACCCTTGGCAATCACTATTCTGCTGTTTCTGAATTCAAATTTATTTCTTTCAAATTCTTCATGTAAATGATATTAAACGGGATGTGTCTTTCTGTGTCTGACTTATATCACTTAGCATAACGTCCTCCACGTTCATCCATGTTGTTGCAAATGACAAGATTTTCATCTTTTTAAAGGCCAAATAATAATAATCATCAGGAATATATTATATTGCATATAACCCATATAAATTGAATTATAGATACATATATATTTTATTTTATCTATTTATCAATCAATAAACACTTAGGTTGTTTCTGTGTCTTGACTGTTGTGAGTAATGCTGCAGTGAATATGGGGTGCAGAGAGCTCTTTAAGATACCAATTTTGTTTCCTTTGGATGTATATGCAGGAGTGGGATTACAAGATCATATTTAGTTCTATTTATAATTTTTTGAGGAGCCTCTGTACTGTTTCCATAGTGGCTGCACCAGTTTGCATTCCCACCAACAGTTTGAGACAGCTTTGTGTCTAACACAGGTCTTGGTCTGTCTTACTGCCCATATAGGCATCTTTAAGAGCTCCTGCTACATCGACGTGCGCTGGTTCCCCTTTGATGTGCAGCAGTGCAAACTGAAGTTTGGGTCCTGGTCTTATGGAGGATGGTCCTTGGATCTGCAAATGCAGGAGGCAGACATCAGTGGCTATATCCCAAATGGAGAATGGGACCTTGTGGGTAAGCCCAGCAAATATGCAATACTGGCAACCTAGAAGGAAGCTGCTTTATTACTGTGCTAGCTTAAAAAGTTTGGGATTTTCCACTCTGCTTTTCAGCATGAGCATTTTTTGAACCCTGCAGCATTCTCCATGATTTACTGAGAACTCTAGGATTAGACACACACACACACACACAAAAACAATTGGAAAATTCACTGTTTTCCTTGAGGAACTTGCAGTTATGGTAAGGTCAGTGCAAGTACAGGCGTCTGTATATCACTCATATCTGCTCCATCCCTAAAATCAGGTGGGACAGCATATTGCAGTTGATGAGAACCTGTATTTAATGATTTAAATAGAAAAACAATAATTATGTTTATAATAGTATTGCGTTTACAGTGTATTGGAGAAAGCAATAGCACACCACTCCAGAACTCTTGCCTGGAAAATCCCATGGATGGAGGAGCCTGGTGAGCTGCAGTCCATGGGGTCGCTAAGAGTCAGACACGACTGAGTGAATTCACTTTCACTTTTCACTTTCATGCATTATAGAAGGAAATGGCAACCCACTCCAGTGTTCTTGCCTGGAGAATCCCAGGGACGGGTGAGCCTGGTGGGCTGCCGTCTATGGGGTCGTATAGAGTCGGATATGACTGAAGCGACTTAGCAGTTACAGTGTATTATTTATAATCATGGTGTCTTAGTCCATTCCAACTATTGTAACAGAATGCCATAGACCAGGTGGCGTATAAACAACAGACATTTATTTCTCATAGTTGGGAGACTAAGGGTTCAAGATCAATGGGTTGGCAGACTCAGTGTCTGATGAGGACCTTCTTCCTGGTTCATAGACAGCTGTCTTCAGGCTGTGTCCTCGCATGGCAAAAGGGACAGGAGCTCTCTCTAGGGTTCCTTTTCTAAGGGCACTAATCCCATTCTTGAGGCTCCCTCTGTAAGCTAATCACCGCCTAAGGCCCTCACCTCCAAATAACCATCACTGTGGAGGTTAGGATTTCAGCATGTGAACTTTGGGGGGACACATTCAGTCAGTAGCATGTGTAATTCAAATACGTAAAAAAATCTGCCAGTTCGGCAGTGAAGCTGTGTTGAGAGGCCACTTTGACATGGTTGCAGAAATAGACGTATCTAACACTGTCGCAGAGTCGGACACAACTGAGCAACTGAACTGAACTGAACACTGCCAAAGCCAGAAGTACTCCCCAAAGACATATTGAAGCCATAGACACCCCAAAACCTACTACTGGGCCCTGCACCATCCTTCATAGAGATGAAACCCAGCTCCACCAACCAGAACACAGGCACAAGCACCCCCAACCAGGAAAGCATAACAGGACACTCATCCAAGCCCGGCTCTGGGAGCAGACTCCACAACCAAGAAGAACTATGACCTGAGAACTTTTCTTTCTTATAAATCACACTGTTTATTCCCCCTACATATTTCTACCTTCACATTAGCCTTTTGCGGTGCTGTGTTTTTCCACACCTGGAGAAGAGGTGTGCTTTTCCTCTTTCTTTTTCTCATTAAAAAAAAAATCATTTTAAGATTTTTTTTTTCTTTTTCACCTTTTTTCTTTTGGTGATGTTTCTGATTTTGTTTTTGATATATTCAACTGCTTTTCTTTATAATTCTTTACCGGCTGTAGCTATTCCTGAATATATATAAATCTTTCTCACATACAACCATTTATCTTTGCTTTTCTATTTTTTCTCCTCTCTCTCTCTTTTTAACCCTCTTTTCCACACCTTCCTTTTCTCTTTTCTCTCCCTTCTCCTCTTTTTTTAAATTTTTCTCTTTTTTCTTCTCCCTTTTTTTCCTACATACTTTCTTTTTTCACCAAGTAAGTTGTTGAGCTCTCTTTGCTATATTCCTCAGTTGGTACTCTGCTCAGGCCCGGTTTTCCAGATTGAGCATTAGTTAGCTCTGCTTTTAATTGGTCAATATCACTTTTGGTTTCCTCTGCTCACCAAGTCAATCTCCTGTACTGTTCTTTAGAATACTTTGGTTATAACTATGTGTGTGGAAGTGTGTGTATATGTCCCAATATTTCTGTAATTACCTACCTGATCTGCTTGATCTCCTCCCACTAGAACATAGGTACAAGTCACCCCTAACAAGAAGTCAACACAAGTTACTCAACCAACTTTTCCCTCAAAGGGCAAAAACCAAAAGGAAGAAGGAATACAACCCTAAAGCCTGAGAAAAGGAGACCTCAAGTGGAGCAAGTTAGGAAAAAAAAGAAAAGAGAAAAATATAGCACAAATGAAAGAACAAAGTAGAAACTCACAAGGCCAAATCAGTGAAGAGGAAATAAGCAGTCTTCCTGAAAGCGAATTCAGAATAATGATAGTAAAGATGCTCCAAAGATTTGAAAATAGAATGGAGAAAATGCAAGATACAATTAACACAGTTAATACAATCACTGAAGACATAGAAGAAATTAAGAATAAGCAAATAGAGATAAATACCACAATTACTGAAATTAAAAATACTCCAGAAGGAACCAGTAGCAGAATAACTGAGGCAGAAGAGTGAATAAGTGAGCTGGAAGATAGAATGGTAGAAATAACTGCTGAAGAGCAGAATAAAGGAAAAAGAATTAAAAGAATTGAGGAGAGCCTCAGAGACCTTTGGGACGATATTAAATGCACCACCATTTGAGTTATAGGGGTCCCAGAGGAATAAAAAGAAGAAAAGACAGGCACTGAGAACATTTTTGAAGAAATTATAGTTGAAAACTTCCCCAACATGGAAAAGAAGATAGTCAAGTCCAACAAGTGCAGAGAGTCCCTTATAGGATAATCCCAAAGAGAAGCACATCAAGACACATATTAATCAAGCTACCAGAGATTAAGCACAAAGAAAGAACATTAAAAGCAGCAAGAGAAAGGCAACAAGTAGCACACAAGGGAAAACCCATAGGATTAACAGGGGATCTTTCAGCAGAAACTGCAGGCCAGAAGGGAATGGCAGGATATATTTAAAGTACTGAAAGAAAAAAATATATACAGCCAATATTACTATACCTGGCAAAAAAAAATCTCATTCAAAATTGATGAATAAATCAAAAACTTCACAGACAAGCAAAAGTTAAGAGAATTTAGCACTACCAAACCAGCCTTAAAACAAATACTAAAAGGACTTACATAGCCAGTAAACACAAGAGAAAGGAAAAAACTACAAAAACAAACCCCAAATGATTAGGATAATGCCAATAAGAATATGCTGTTTAGTCACTCAGTTGCATCTAACTCTTTGTGATCCCATGGACTACAGTCTGCCAGGCTCCTCTGTCCATGGACTTTTCCAGGCAAGAATCCTGGAGTGGGTTGCCATTTCCTTCTCCACAATAGGAATAGATGGATCAATAATTACCTTAAATGTACATGGATCAAATGCACCAGCCAAAAGATACAGACTGAATGAATAGATACAAAAGCAAGACCCATATATATATGCTGCCTACAAGAGACCCACTTCAGACCTTGAGATACATACAGACTGAAAGTAAAAGGATGGGAAAAGATACTCCATATGAATGGAAATCAAAAGAAAGCCAGAGTGGCAATCGTTATTTCAGACAAAATAGACTTTAAAATAAAGAATACTGTGAGATAAAGGACACTACATAATGATCAAGGGATCAATCCAAGAAGACATTACAATTGTAAATATTTATGCACCCAACATAGGAGCACCTCAGTACATAAGGCAAACACTAACAGGTATAAGAGGGGAAATTGAGAGTAACACAATAGTAGTAGGGGACTTTGGAGAAGGAAATGGCAACCCACTCCAGTATTCTTGCCTGGAGAATCCCAGGGATAGGGGAGCCTGGTGGGCTGCCGTCTATGGGGTCACACAGAGTCGGACATGACTGAAGTGACTTAGCAGCAGCAGCAGCAACTCTACATCTAAAGCAGCTGGAAAAAGAAGAACAAAAAAACCCCAAAGTCAACAGAGGGAAAGAAATCATAAAGATCAGAGCAGAAATAAATGACAAAGAAATGTAGGAAACATAGCAAAGATTATTAAAACTAAAAGCTGGTTCTTTGAGAAGATAAATAAAATTGACAAACCACTAGCCAGACTCATCAAGAAAAAAAGGAGAAAAATAAAATTAGAAATGGAAAAGAAGAGGTTACAACAGGTAACATAGAAACACAAAGAATCATAAGAGAATATTATGAGCAACTACAAGCTAATAAAATGGACAACATAGAGGAAATGGACAGATTCTTAGAAAACTTCAACTTCCCAAGACTGAGCCAAGAGGAAATAGATATTATGAAGAAGCCAGTTACAAATGCTGAAATTGAAACTGTGATCAAATCCCCCTCAAAAAACTAAATCCCAGGGCAAGATGGTTTGATAGGAAAATTCTGTCAAACATTCAGAAAAGAGCTAATGACTAGTTTTCTGAAACTCTTCCCAAAATTTGCAGAGGAAGGAACATTTACAAACTCATTCTATGAGGCCACAATCACCCTAATACCAAAACCAGACAAAGACAACACACAAAAAAGAAAATTACAAACCAGTATCACTGACGAACATAGATGCAAAAATCCTCAACAAAATTCTAGCAAACAGAATTCAACAACACATTAAAAAGCTGATGCAACACAATCAGGTCGGGTTTATTCCAGGGATGCAAGGATTCTTCAATATACACAAATGAATCAATGTGATATACTGTATTAACAAGTTGAAAGATAAAAAACCATATGATCATTCAGTAGATGCATAAAAAGCCTTCAGTAATATTCAGCATCCATTTATGATTAAAAACACTTCACAAAATGGACATAGAAAGAACCTACCTCAACATAGTAAAGGCCATATATGATAAGCCCACAACATTATTCTCAGTGGTGAAAAACTAAAAGCATTCCCTCTAAGATCAGGAACAAGACAAGGGTGTCCACTCTCACCACTGTTGTTCAACATAGTTTTCAAATTCCTTGCTATGAGAATCAGAGAAGAAAAAAAGAATCCAGATTGGAAAAGAAGAAGTAAAACTCTCACTGTTTGCAGATGACATGATGCTATACATTGAAACCCAAAAGAAACTATCAGAATATTAATAGAGCTAATCACTGAATTCACCGAAGTCACGAGATACATGGTCAATACACACACAAATCACTTACATTCCTGTATACTAACAATGAAAAATCCAAAAGAGAAATTAAGGAATCAATTCCATTCACCATTGCAACCAAAATAATAAAATATCTGGGATTAAACCTACCTATATGCCAAGTACATCATGAGAAATGCTGGGCTGGAAGAAGCATAAGCTGGAATCAAGATTGCCGGGAGAAATATCAGTAACCTCAGATATGCAGATGACACCACCCTTATGGCAGAAAGTGAAGAGGAACTAAAAAGCCTCTTAGTGAAAGAAGAGACTGAAAAAGTTGGCTTAAAGCTCAACATTCAGAAAACAAAGATCATGGCATCTGGTCCCATCACTTCATGGCAAATAGATGGGGAAACAGTGGAAACAGTGTCAGACTTTATTTTTGGGGGGCTCCAAAATCACTGCAGATGGTGACTGCAGCCATGAAATTAAAAGATGCTTACTCCTTGGAAGGAAAGTTATGACCAACCTAGATAGCAGATTCAAAAGCAGAAACGTTACTTTGTCAACAAAGGTCTGTCTAGTGAAGGCTGTGGTTTTTCCAGAGGTCAGGTATGGATGTGAGAGTTGGACTGTAAAGAAAGCTGAGCGCTAAAGAATTGATGCTTTTGAACTGTGGTGTTGGAGAAGACTCTTGAGAGTCCCTTGGACTGCAAGGAGATCCAACCAGTCCATTCTAAGGGAGATCAGTCCTGGGTGTTCACTGGAAGGACTGATGTTAAAGCTGAAACTCCAATACTTTGGCCACCTCATGTGAAGAGTTGACTCATTGGAAGATTCTGATGCTGGGAGGGATTGTGGGCAGGAAGAAAAGGGGACGACAGAGGATGAGATGCCTGGATGGCATCACTGACTAGATGGACGTGAGTCTGAATGAACTCTGGGAGATGGTGATGGACAGGGAGGCCTGGCGTGCTTCAATTCATGGGGTTGCAAAGAGTCGGACACAACTGGGTGACTGAACTGAACTGAAGGAAACATAGACCTGTATATGGAAAATTATAAGACACAGATGAAATAAATCAAAGACAACATACTCAGGTGAAGAGATAGTCCATGTTCCTAGGTAGGAAGAATCAATATTGTGAAAATGACAATATTACTAAATACAACCTACAGATTCAGTGTGATCCCTATCAAATTACTAATGGCATTTTTCACAGAACTAGAACCAAAAATTTCACAATTTATGTGGAAACATAAGACCCTAAATAACCAAAGCAGTCTTGAGAAAGAAGAATGGAGCTGGAGGAATCAACCTTCCTGACTTCAGATTATACTACAAAGCTACAGTCATCAAGACAGTTTGGCACAAAACAGAAATATAGAGCAATTGAACAAGATAGAGAGCCCAGAGATAAATCCATGCACCTATGGGTACCTTATTTTTTAAAAAGGAGGCAAGAATATACAATGGAGCAAAGATAGTCTCTTCAGTAAGTGATTCTGGGAAAATTGGACAGCTACTCATAAAAGAATGAAATTAGAACACTTCCTAATGCCATATACAAAGAAAAGCTCAAAATGGATCAAAGACCTAAATGTAAGACCAGAAGTTTAAAACTCTTAGAAGAAAACATAGGCAGAACACTCGATGCCATAAATCAAAGAAGATCTTCTATGACCCACCCCCTAGATTAATGGAAATAAAAATAAGCAAGTGGGACTAAATTAAACTTAAAAACTTTTGCACAGCAAATGAAACTACAAACAAGGTGAAAAGACAACCCTCCGAATGGGAGAAAGTGATAGCAAAGGAAACAACTGACAAAGGATTAATTTCCAAAATATATAAGCAGCTCATACAACTCAATATCAGAAAAAACAACCCAATCAAAAAGTGGGGAAATGGCCTAAATAGACATTTCTCCAAAGAAGACATAAAGATGGCTAACACATGAAAGGATGCTCAACATTGCTGATTATTAGAGAAATGCAAATCAAAACTACAATGAGATACCACATCACACCAGTCAGAATGGCCATCATCAAAAAGTCTGCAAACAAATGCTGGAGAGGGCGTGAAGAAAGGGAACCTTCTTGCATTGATGGTAGGAATGTAAATTGATACAGCCACTATGAAAGACAGTATGGAGATTACTTTAAAAACTAGGAATAAAACCATCATATGACCTAGCAATCCCACTTCTAGACATGTACCCTGAGGAAACCAAAATTGAAAAAGACACATGTACCCCAGTGTTCACTGCAGCACTATTTACAATAGCTAGAACACGGAAGCAACCCAGATGTCCATTGACAAATGAATCAAGAAGCTATGGTACATATATATAAGTGGAGTACTGCTGCTGCTACTGCTAAGTTGCCTCAGTCGTGTCCGACTCTGTGCAACCCCAGAGACGGCAGCCCACCAGCCTCCCTCGTCCCTGAGATTGTCCAGGCAAGAACACTGGAGTGGGTTGCCATTTCCTTCTCCAGTGCATGAAAGAGAAAATTGAAAGTGAAGTCACTCAGTCGTGTCCGACTCCTAGCGACCCCATGGACTGCAGCCTACTAGGCTCCTCCATCCATGGGATTTCCCAGGCAAGAGTACTGGAGTGGGGTGTGTACTACTCAGCTGTAAAAAGGAATGCATTTGAGTCAATTCTAATGAGGTGAATGAACCTAGAGCCTATTATGCAGAGCGATGTAAGTCAGAAACAGAAGTATAAATATCACATACTTATGCATATATATGGAATCTAGAAAGAGGGCACTGATGAATTTATTTTCAGGGCAGCAATGGAGAAACAAACATAGAGAACAGACCTATGGACATGATGGGTGGGGAGGAGGAAGAGGGTGAGACGTATGGAGAGAGTAACATGGAAACTTACAATATCATATGTAAAATAGATAGCCAATGGGAATTTGCCGCATGACTCAGGGAACTCAAACAAGGGCTCTGTGATAATCTAGAAGGGTGGGATGGGGAGGGGAATGGGAGGGAGGTTCGGGAGGGAGGGGACATGGGTGTACCTGTGGTTGATTATTGTTGATGTTTGACAAAACATAATTCTGTAAAGCAATTATCCTTCAGTTAAAAATAAAGTGACAGAAAATAAAAAAGATCATACAGTCTGCAGTCAAAAAATATCTGCCAGTTTGTTCAAATATCACTGCTGCTGCTGCTGCTGCTAAGTTGCTTCAGTCGTGTCCGACTCTGTGCAACCCCAGAGACGGCAGCCCACCAGGCTCCCCCATCCCTGGGATTCTCCAGGCAAGAACACTGGAATGGATTGTCATTTCCTTCTCCAGTGCGTGAAAGTGAAGTCGCTCAGTTGTGTCCGACCCTCAGCAACCCCATGGACTGCAGCCTTCCAGGCTCCTCTGTCCATGGGATTTTCCAGGCAAGAGTACTGATATACCTTTAAATAAATATATATTAAAACTAAAGCATTTATTCAAACAGCCAGTTTTCTGCACTTAGCAAATTGCATGCCTCTATGTGTGTGTTATAACCCCTTAAAACCAACAGGGTCCCATTAATTCAATGGTGGTTCCCTTCCTCTCCCCCCGCCCCCCACTGCCCCCCGAAAATGAAGGGATCTTGGGCAAGCGGAGTGAAAAGTTCTACGAGTGCTGCAAAGAACCCTACCCAGACGTGACCTTCACCGTCACCATCCGCCGCAGGACTCTCTACTATGGCCTCAACCTGCTCATCCCCTGTGTGCTCATCTCTGCCCTAGCCCTCCTTGTCTTCTTACTCCCTGCAGACTCTGGAGAGAAAATCTCCCTGGGTGAGTACTGGGTCTGAGCTGGGATGGGAGGGCCTGCTTTGAGGGTGGCAGTCAGGGGCCCAGTGCAGAGATATCCAGGGTCTGCTCAGTACATCCCAGCCCAAGGTGACTCCCTGACACCACAGCCCCCTGTGGCGGGGCCCTCCTGAGATTCTACAAGCTCCTCTGATCCTGCAGAGAGGATGAGGATGCCAAGGGAAGGATCGGTTCTTCCCTGAAGGTCCTGTGCCTTCTCCCCTCCTGATACCCCTCCCCACCCCTTGGTGGCAGCCAGCTGGGATATGTTGTGGACAGAACACCATTAAGTTTAATATAGTATCACCTTGCATTCCTATATTGTCACCCACAATGTAATTCCTTACTATCCTACAATAGGAAGATAAGAAAACTATGATTTAGATTGCTGAGATGAGTTCCTCCACATCTCAAAGAGTTACTAAAGATTGTGTTTGATAGACATAGAAATCATTCTCAGACCCATAACTTCTGACTGCAAGTGTCTGACTATTGTAGTCGACTTTCTGACTACAAAGCTCAACCAAAAAGTGAAATTATGTTTTATTTGGTGGACTTTCTAAGGACTTCAGGCTCGGGATGTAGCATCCCAGACTGCTCCAAAGAGGTAAGGAAGAAACTAGGTTATACATAGGAGTTTTTTGCCACAGACAGAGTAGTCAAAACATCAAAAGATTACTATTTAAAAATCAGACTTCTCAAGTTAATAAATTTAGTGCTTTCCTATGCTTGGGAAGATGCAGACAGTCTGGGTTCACTGAAATCATTCCTGTGATGTGTACCTCAGCTCTCCGAGGCCAGTATCCTGTGTTTTCTCATCCTAAGTGCCCTCAGGGTGCACCTTCTGGGAGTCTGCAATGTGATGGCTTGATGGCTGCAACATCTATTGTTTATTGATATAGCAGGTGGTATGTTTATTCATAGGGCTCAGCTTGGGCACATAAATGACTTATCCAAGTTCGCACAGCTAGTAGTAGCAAAGCCAAGACCAGAAGCCATGTCTTGCGACTATATCTCTTATTTTTCCTACTGCTTGGAAATTACCTCTAGATACTAATGTATTCATAATAAAAGAGATATGTGTGCTGAAGTCAATGATTTATTTTGAAGTGTTCTGAGCTCTGGCTTCTAAGTTTGTCTTCCCAGGGATTTCTCTGGAATTCTGGTAAATAATTCAAACAGTCCTCAGAAAAATGCCCATTCCTGTGAATATAGAATACCAAGCATTCCATTTGGTGTTGGGAATGTTACAGCTACCACCCTCATACCTCCTTTGAATCTCAGGTTGCCTGGAGTTCAGGCCTTACGTTCTTTTCTGTCTCAGGGATCGATGTGTGTCTCTGTTTCAGGGATCACAGTTTTACTCTCCCTCACTGTCTTCATGCTGCTGGTAGCTGAGATCATGCCTGCGACCTCTGACTCGGTGCCCTTAATTGGTAAGCAAGCAGCCAGCTCCTCTAAAGACCTGGGCTTAGACAGTGCCTGGGATTTCCCAGCACAGGCAGAGAGCAGAAACATGTCCTCCAGGACCCCGGAGAGCTGCACACAGCCCCTTTCTGCTGTGAAGGGAAGACTTGCTTTAATTACTCACAGTTGACTCATGGCCTCTGCTCACGTGGGCACACAGAAGGGGACAGGGAATCCAGCTTTGTGGTTTGGCCTAAAGATGCAGAAATGTCCCCTTTCCTCCCACAATACACCTCTCCACACACTTGTTATGGAGCCAGAGACTTTTGCCATCAGAGATTCATTATTTTAGCTTGAGTCACTGTTTTTCCACAAATTCATGGTCACACTTTAACTCTTAGCTGTTGTTTCCCGAGATAATTTGACATCTCTGTAGAAAGTTAAAGCTTGTGAGAGAAGGTGAACAGGACAAATATATTTTGGCTCAGTTTTGGGCTACGCCTCACAGGCCTGCCTGCCCAGACTTTAGACAGAAGAAAGAGCCCAGAGTCACCGATGGTTTGATAGATGGGAGATCTTACACGTCTGAAGCAAAAGTGTCATGGAGTGATACCCCACCGGTTACCTAAGAGAATTGAAGTCAAATTGGCCCATTGGTTACCAGGGAAACTAGTGAAGGGGCACAGCCCTCTTAGCCCCTTGGGCTGAGTACCTTCAAGGTGCAGAGGTCGTCCCTTTGTTAAATTATGAATCAGGAGCCATTCTAATCTAAAGATTTAAACATCACTAGCTGGCTGTGGGGGAAAAGTCTGTAGGTATTTATTGACTAGCTCTGTGATTAGGGAGACAGTCATGTGAGTGTGATGTAGGTTAAGCAGGGACTGGTCCAGCAAAGGGGATGTGGAGAGAGCAAACAAACCACACACAAAGGCAGGTGTAAGGATGATCTTCTGCCCAGGGAGAGAGAACAGACACAGGAGGCAGCATCACCTGTTGCTGTGCACCTCCCTGGACTGGGCTGAACTGGAATAAACAGGAACATGCAGAGCAGGGGTGCTCAGTGGCCCAGAGAGGACCCAATACCCTGGCTACTGCAGTCAAGGTTCAGTTCCTGGTCAGGGAACCACACCTCCAAGCCAGTTGTGAGGACAGGAAGCAAACATTGTGCCAGTAGATTTAGGTTTGATGAGAGTCCCCACTCCCACTTGACAGTGGAGGTCAGAAAGAGGAAAGCAGTTTATACGGTGGCAGTCCTGTGTGGTTAACCAGGGGTAAGTAGGAATAGGGGTCCTTACATGATACCCTCAGGCTTCACTTCACAAATTCAGAAGCCAAGGCCCTTCTTCTTGGAGCTTCCTGGATGTATAATATTTGACCAGAGAGCCTATAGGTATAAAGAGCCTCTGTGGGTGTCATGTTTTTCTCAGAATCATCCCAGAAACAAGGATACTTCAACCTGACATTCTGACCCCATCCTTTCACTTTTAGTAGAGACCTGTAGCAGAAACCACCCTTAACCAGGCAGTCATCAGGCCCCGATGTCTGATGAACCCACAGGCTCGGCAGGTGCCTAGCCCATGTCTAGAAGAATGGAATGGCCTTCTGGGAAGGCCTTCTAGAAGGATGGCTGTTGGCCTTCGACCTCTGTTGTCAAGAGTTCAGCTGTGGGATCCAGTCCCCTGGATCTCTGTAGGTCACTGTATGAGTCTGCTAAGGCTGCCACAGTAATAGTCCACAGACTGAGTGGCTTACACAGGAGAAATTTATTTGTTCCCGGTTTTGGAGGCTGTGAGTCCAAGATCAAAGGGCCAGCAGGGTTGGTCTCCCTCCTTGTCTTGCAGACAGGTACCCTCTGCTGTTCCCCGGCATGGTCTTTCCTCTGTGTCTTCACATCTCTGTGCCCCTTTGAGTTCCCAAATTTCCCCTTTTTATAAGGACATCAGCCAGTTTGGACCAGGTGCCACACTAACAATCTCACTTTAATTGATCTCCTCTTTGAAGGCCCTCTCTTCAAACACAGTCCCATTCTAAGGACTTGTTGTTTAGAACTTCAATGTACAAATTTTAGGGGTACACAGTATGGAGCCCATAACAGTCATGGTTTGGTCCCCCTTCCCTCCCCTTCCCAGAGGTCCCTGATGCTGATGTCAAGTCTCAGATGTCCTCCTCCAGTAGCTCCTCGTATGTGCCTCTTGGTCTCCATCGGAAAGCAATGAGTTCCTGTCTGCCTGGAGGGTAGGAGGTGTTTTTAACCAAGTGTATGGCCACATACTTAACCTTGTACAAGGATGTCTGTTTAAGAGCTCAGTGCCTTGGTGGGTAGCCGCAATGAAGATTTATCTATTTATTTATATTTATGTTACCATAGTTTATTGTTTTATGTGTTTAAGGAGGCGTTGATCATACATAGTTTTGTTTCATTATTTTTAATACTCTTTGCACTTGAATCCATGCTTCTAATCCCTTTTTTATTTTTTGAAGTATAATTTATTTATAGTATCTTGTTGGTTTCAGGCATACAGCACAGTGGTTCAGTTTTATATATATATATTTTTTTCAGATTATTTTCCCTTATAGATTATTACAAAATGTTGAGTAGAGTTCCCTGTGCTATACAGTAGGTCCTTATTGGTTATCTATTTTATATATAGTAGTGTATGTGTTAATCCCCAAATCGCTCCTCCACACTGAAGGTTTGATAATCATAGTTGACAGTTAAAGAATGCCCACCTGTGCCAACT
The DNA here is from genome assembly GCA_006410675.1 of Oreotragus oreotragus. Taxonomy (NCBI): domain Eukaryota; kingdom Metazoa; phylum Chordata; class Mammalia; order Artiodactyla; family Bovidae; genus Oreotragus; species Oreotragus oreotragus. The sequence continues at coordinate 237,267 of SJYX01013030.1, read as the reverse complement.
TTTTCCTATACTCTTGGTCCATAAAATTGTTAATCTCTGCACCAACCCTGCAGAGAAGGCATTTCTGTCCCTGTTATACAGTAGAGAACCTGAGACTCAGAGAGGCTAAGTGGCCATTTAGGCCCACAGATGATAGCCAGTGTACCAGGAGGGAGCTCCACGCTGCTTCTCACCTGGGCCAAGGTAGAGAAACGCGTCCTTACCCATCAAAGCTGAAGCTGATGTTCTCAGCCTGAAAGGACACTGCAGCAGACCTCTTCCTCAGACTGGCCAGCTGGCACTCCCCACCCCTGTGGCTCTCGGTTGATGGAGCCAGAGCCTACTGTAAGGAGAGTCATTTTCCAGGCCTGAAAAGACAGCTGGGTGGCACCTGATCTGCCCTCGCTAGACCTCTGCAGCCTGCCCATGGCCTGCAGTCATAACTGTCGTGACCACCTCCTCTGTGTCCCAGTGGTTTCAGTTCTGACAATGATGCTTTCTTATTAGACAACCTTATTACCTCCTGTGAGGTGCACTTACCTTTCACCAAAGGACGAAGCAGTCAGGGTTCCTGAAAGTTCAGTCAGCTAGTGAGGCTGCTCACCAGGACTGGAGGAGGCAGGTCTGTATGCTGTGGGCTGGCCTCTGTGGGTTGTGGGCTGCAGGCCTGGAAGAGGTCACGCTCTGCTATCGAGCCTCACGCCCCAGCCCCTGGTCAGGATGCCACCGTCTGGGTTCCTCGCACCGTGCTGTGGTAACACCCCTGCATCTGCGCTCTCTGCAGCCCAGTACTTCGCCAGCACCATGATCATCGTGGGCCTCTCTGTGGTCGTCACGGTAATTGTGCTACAGTACCACCACCACGACCCTGATGGTGGCAAGATGCCCAAGTGGGTGAGTTCCTCCCCAGCAGCTCCACCAGAAGAGGGTTCAGGGTGCCTTCCCCAGAGGGGGCTATAAGGATGACATCTGTTTTTTAAAATCCCCCAAAAAACTTGGATTCCGAAACAAAAAGCTACAGTTCCTCACATGTCTGCATATCTCTGCATCCATGGGAGTAGGGTGAGTGCTGTCAGGGTCCCACAGGGCTGTCCTTACAATCTGACATCCCAGAAATGGGCTTAGGCCACCGCTCTGCACCTTTCACTGAACAGTGTTTCTAAACCTCCTTTCTGCACATACAGTGTTAGAAGCAGCACAGAAGATGAACATACAGCTACTGGGTGGAGCTTCAAAACAGAATGAGGAGTGAAAAGAGTAAGAAACACTGAGCAGTGTACACATATACATTCAGTTGTCGACAAAATAATCAATAAACAATAAGAATAGAAAGGAATTTTATCAAACTGAGGACTAGCCTGGAAACCAGTTTCCCAGATGACTCTGAGAAACTGCTCTGGAGAAGCAGGGTTTTCAGCACAGTTTTATATCTTGTCAGAACAAAGAACATTAAACAAGTTGGGGTTACATTTCTTCAAGGTAAAAAAAAAAAAAAATCAGCTTGTACGCATTGATTCAGCATGGCCTTGGTGCCTGAGAAGGGAGTCTTATCATCAGAGGGCTAGCACTGACATCCCAGGAAGAGAGGTATTTAATCTTTTATTTTTATCATGGACATACTTTACTTTGGGTCAGTGTGCTCTTTCCTTTAATAATTAAAGCAGATGTACAATGTATGTTTGATAAAAAAAAAAAAAATCAGCTTGTACGCATTGATTCAGCATGGCCTTGGTGCCTGAGAAGGGAGTCTTATCATCAGAGGGCTAGCACTGACATCCCAGGAAGAGAGGTATTTAATCTTTTATTTTTATCATGGACATACTTTACTTTGGGTCAGTGTGCTCTTTCCTTTAATAATTAAAGCAGATGTACAATGTATGTTTGACAGGCCATAGGCTATTTTGAAAAGTAAAATCGCTCAGTTGTGTCCAGCTCTTTGCAACCCCATGGACTGTAGCCTATCAGGCTCCTCCGTCCATGGGATTTTCCAGGCAAGAATACTGGAGTGGGTTGCCATTTCTTTATCCAGGAGATCTTCCCGACCCAGGGATGGAAGCCAGGTCTCCTGCCTTATAGGCAGACACTTTACCATCTGAGCCACCAGGGAAGTCCAATATTTCTTTGAGCCCCTTTTTTAGGGGCGGGAGGGGGGGCAAGAATACTGGAGTGGGTTGCCATTCCCTTCTCCAGGAGATCTTCCCAACCCAGGGATTGAACCTGGGTCTCCCACACTGTAGGCAGATGCTTTACTGTCTGAGCCACCAGGGAATTCAAGTTAACTCATGCATAAGCCAGAATGACTTCCCTCTATCTCAATATATGAAACTTTTTTTAATCACAATACACATAAGAGTCATTTAACCAAATGTCTGTAAAATAAAGGTAAGTGGTTAACAGTGGTGACAGGGGTGTGATAAAAGGAAATGGATGGAAAATAAACATTTGTCATCGTAGCCCAGGTCAGCCCCCATGTTTCCCGCGTTTCCCAGCACTGATGCCTTGTGGTGTGTGCTGATGCTTCCCAAGCCACGGCTATGCTCCGTGTAAGTCCAGCGTCCAAAACGCCATACCCACTCTTCAGTTCAGTTCAGTCGCTCGGTCGCGTCCGACTCTTGCGACCCCATGAATCGCAGCACGCCAGGCCTCCCTGTCCATCACCAACTCCTGGAGTTCACCCAAACTCATGTGCATCGAGTTGGTGATGCCATCCAGCCATCTCATCCTCTGTCGTCCCCTTCTCCTCCTGCCCTCAATCCCTCCCAGCATCAGAGTCTTTTCCAGTGAGTCCTTTCCTCTTCGCATGAGGTGGCCAAAGTACTGGAGTTTTCAGCTTTAGCATCATTCCTTCCAAAGAACACCCAGGACTGATCTCCTTTAGAATGGACTGGTTGGATCTCCTTGCAGTCCAAGGGACTCTCAAGAGTCTTCTCCAACATCACAGTTCAAAAGCATCAATTCTTTGGCACTCAGCTTTCTTCACAGTCCAACTTTCACATCCATACATGATCACTGGAAAAACCATAGCCTTGACTAGATGAACCTTAGTTGGCAAAGTAATGTCTCTGCTTTTTAATATGCTATCTAGGTTGGTCATAACTTTTCTTCCAAGGAGTAAGCGTCTTTTAATTTCATGGCTGCAGTCACCATCTGCAGTGATTTTGGACCCCCCAAAAATTAAGTCTGACACTATTTCTCCATGTATTTGCCATGTTGGCAAACCTTGGCTGGGGGCTGTGCAGGGCCTGGACTTTTCCCACCTCATGTGATGATGTGACCAAACCCCCCAGCCAGAGCAAAGCTGTCCCCCAACCCCTCACCCCACTTGTTTCTGGGGCCCCTCAAACCTTCCAGTCTTCCCGTCCAGAGAGCAAGGCTTAGGGACCACTGGGAGCTAAAGAAGCCCTCTCATGCCAAAACAACCCTGTCTTTGCTGACCCATAATCTTGAGTCCAAGTTCAGAGTCAGTTTAGGACTGAATGCAGCAGCAAGATATAAAATGCATTTCCTTAATCTCCAGGAGCAGGGAATTCCTGGGCCTTCTAAAAGTATCCATTGCACAATAATTTACAGTTACACAAAAGTTAACTTAAGAAAGACCTTTTTTTTTCTTTTCTTTCTTTTTTTTTTTTTTTAAGGAAATTGGCTTTACAGAGTGACTGCCCTTGAATTCTTTTCCACAGCAAGTCCTTATACTTGGTAACTCTCATGGCATCAGCAATGGGCTCCCCAAAATGGTACAACCTGTCACATAGGTCATATCACCACAGTCTGTGGGCTTGTTTTGAGAAGTTCACTCCCCACCCCTCAAAAAAAAAAAAAAGCTGAGACATATTTGTGTACATTCACCTACCTTCTCTTCTGACTTAGAACCTTGAAAGACTTTCTTGTCTATTCACCCATCTGTTTGAAATAAGATTTACAAGTATCAGAAGTCAAAATCAAATAATTATACCTAAGAAAATTCTGCTCCTATTCCTACCCCTACTTCCACCACCAACTGATAACCATTTCAATTAATTTCTTTCTCCTTCCAGTATTTATGCAGATGCCAAAATATAAACACATTTTCTTATTTTTTCTGTTTTGACTGTTGTACAGAGAAGGAAATTAAGGCAGTAAGATACAAAACCATTTTTAATAACCTGGTAGCACTTTACTGTTCCAGAGAATTCTAAATGAGAGCTGCTACTGCTAAGTTGCTTCAGTCGTGTCTTGACTCTGTGTGACCCCATAGACAGCAGCCCACCAGGCTCCCCCATCCCTGGGATTCTCCAGGCAAGAACACTGGAGTGAGTTACCATTTCTTTCTCCAATGCAAGAAAGTGAAAAGTGAAAGTGAAGTCGCTCAGTCGTGTCCGACCCTCAGCTAACCCATGGACTGCAGCCTTCCATGGGATTTTCCAGGCAGGAGTACTGGTGTAGGGTGCCATTGCCTGCTCTGCTGAACTAGAGCATATGCTGATTATTCACCTCTCAGCACAAGAACATGTTAAAGCAATGGTGCAAAGCAAATATGAAATTTGTATTTCTCTTTTATAGAACACACTATTTTATTTTCTTTCTTTCTTTCTATGTGTTTTCGAAACATAAACAATCTCCAAGGGGCTTTCATTCTAATCTGTTGCCATGAAGAAAACACTGCCAGTGCAGTGGCATTATGTGACATTTGCACAGCCAGAAACAAAACCATAGCCTAACAGAAGAGGTCACAAGCACAGACTGAGACGTGCCAAGAGGATAATCTCATCTTCTGAGATGCTTTAGCCTTGAAAGCTAATGATTCCGGCCATAAAATTCAAAATAGATTTAGCTTGAGCTGTGCCCCAGGGGATGCGCAGACCCCCACGTGTGGGGCAAAGCAAAGCCCTGGATCTGAGGCTCAGTTCTCCCTGCACTGCTGTGTCTGGGTTTGGGCACATTCACGAGCCCCTGTGCTTCCCTGAGTTCTGGCTCTGGCTTTCTGGTGCCTTCCCAGTGGGGGTTGGGCTAAAGTCACGGGGGCTTGCGGAGAACCCAACAGACAGACCTTTGTATGGATGAGTCTGTGGAAGTCGGAACACATTAGGTGACTCAGACTCACTGTATGACCTTGAGCCAGTTTATTCATCTCTTTGAGCCTCAGATTTTTTTTTAAATTTTATTCAAGTATAGTTGATTTACAGTGTTGTGTTAGTTTCTGGTGTAAAGTGATTTATATATTTACATATGTATACACACACACACAGTGCATATATATGTGTGTATACATCAGCCATAAATCTAAAGGATTTGGGCTGATTTTGCACTCCATCAGCAGAGTTAAAATATTTACCATCTGGCCCTTTAAAGAAAGTCTGCCAACTCCAGCTTCAGACTTTTCACAGCACTTTGTCTTGTATCATCTCACTCAGTCTTCACCGCAGCCTAATGGATTAGGTTAGAGGTTCACAGCACCTTTCGTGAGTCAGGGTTTTGTGTTTTCAAGAGAGCACCTAGGACAGAAGGAATACCTAATGGTTCTATAAATAAAACAGGTCAAAACAACTTACTAAGTACTTAAGCCCTGACAACTTAGCACCAGTCGGCACAGCAAACCTCCCACCTTGGGAGCATGCTACACTGCTTGTCTGTTCCACGATGACTTTCTTGGCACTTGCCTTTTATCAGGACAAGTTCCAAAATCTGCTTTGCAAGGATAGGATACCATGCAAGGAATGCAGTGATCTAATGTAACAGTCTGGACTGCTTCAGGCTAGGGATGCACACAGTGTCTCAAGTGTCACAGGCTTGCCCCTTAAAACTTAACATCTCCAGGGGTGCCTTTATGAGTTTGCTGCTGCACACTGGGGTACCCTACACAGAGCTGAAGATGACGGTCCCTAGTTCCAGAAGTAAAATGCTCTGTTCCCTGGCTCAGGGCTCCCTTTAGAAGACAACCCTCTTCACCCACACAGGCTGTCTTCCCTGAGATGGCACTGTGCCCATAGCTTCTTCCCAGGGTGATTTTCTGCATTGCTTTGTCATCACCTCACAGTTGATTGAACCATCATACCCCATTGGCGCTGCTTGCCTGTGTAAACTTGCCTGGGAAGATGTGGCGACCTGTCACCCCCAGGGTCCACCCCCACGAAGTCTAGCAGGTGTTACAATTGTATCCCCCTTGCTGTCAGGGTCAGCTGTGGGTCCTGCCCAGCACCTCTAAGACTGTGCTGTCTCCGCAGACCAGAGTCATCCTCCTGAACTGGTGCGCCTGGTTCCTTCGCATGAAGAGGCCGGGGGAGGACAAGGTGCGGCCGGCCTGCCAGCACAAGCAGCGCCGCTGCAGCCTGGCCAGCGTGGAGATGAGCGCAGTGGCGGGGCCGCCGGCCACCAATGGCAACCTGCTGTACATCGGCTTCCGTGGCCTGGACAGCATGCACTGTGCGCCCACCCCTGACTCAGGGGTCGTGTGCGGCCGCGTAGCCTGCTCCCCCACCCATGACGAGCACCTGCTGCATGGTGGCCAGCCCTCTGAGGGGGACCCAGACCTGGCCAAGATCCTGGAGGAGGTGCGCTACATCGCCCACCGCTTCCGCTGCCAGGACGAGAGTGAGGCCGTGTGCAGTGAGTGGAAGTTCGCGGCCTGTGTGGTGGACCGCCTGTGTCTCATGGCCTTCTCCGTCTTCACCATCCTCTGCACCATCGGCATCCTGATGTCGGCACCCAACTTCGTTGAAGCTGTGTCCAAAGACTTCGCCTGACCCAGCCCTGGCTCCCAGTGTGTAGGACATACACAGATGCTCGATGATGACGGCTTAAAGAGAACTTGGGATGGCTGATCCCACAGCACCATTAAACCCTGAAAGACGCACTTGTACCCCATTACTGTCATGTCGGTTTCAGTTTCCTTGTTACTTTCAGTAATGGGATCTCAGCACGTTTCAGTTTAACCCTCTTTAGTGGGCCACTTGATATCCTTGGGGCCACTTGATATCCTTGGAGCCATCCTTATGGTCAGCAGGACCCCTGAAAGCTAGTTTTGTCCATCTCACGTTGCCTGGTGAGCTCTTCAGAGGTTGGGGTAGCTAAGGACTGACTGCCAGGGGAGGCCTGGACAGCGGGTTTGCATGCCTGCATGTCACTTGAAAATGAGGGCCTACATGGAAATTCATACCTGCCTTTGCCTGTGTACAAACCTAGATTAAAGTTAATCACAGTAATAAACCACACTCAGTAAACCCATCAGATGATGAAACAAAACTAAAAACCCAGCTACTCGTTCTTCAATTCAGCCTTTAATTTTCTCTACCAAAGACAGTTGATAAACACTTCTATGCTATGTCTGCACTAAAAGAGACAGTAATAGTTGATCTTGTAAATTAGGCTTTTAAAGCCAACCTGGTTTTTGCCAACTTACCCTCTTGGTAATCAGGATGGACACAGGTGTGTGTTGACTCTGAACCAGGACCAGACTCCATCAAGTCAGGGGAATTTCTGTAGATCTCAGGCACTTTCAAGCTTCTTTTGCTGCCCCTAGGCACCAGGCGGTTGAGTGAATCTGTTCTAGAGGACAAGTAGAATTCTATTAGAATTACCACCCAAAGTAATAATAGCTGAAGCTAAATTAAACCATCTGTGTTTTTTTAACAGTGTATTAAATGTTTCACGTATATTGGAGTTGGTTAGCCTTATAAAATTTGTGGATCCATACAAATGCACAACATAAAGTCACCAAAGTATTCCATGCATTTTATCCTTGTGTCAGGGCTAAAAGGCAGGGACTTGGGCCTCTTTTGGCTCCCTGTGTTGCAGGAACTGGAAACAGGGTGATGTGGCTGATGGCTTTCCTGAATGGCAGGCCAGTAGTGGTTAGCAGGAGAGGCTGATAGACTAGCAGTGGCTGCATACCCAGTAACTCCGTTTTCTGGTTTGGCAGGGCTCAGTTTATGCACCCCAGCTTCAGCCCAGAGAGCTGGCTGAATGAATAGATTCACTGGAAGCTTGTGTTTTGAAAGCAAGGGGGACTTTCTTTTAAATCCAAGTGGTGACACGGTTCTCCACTTAGATTTTCTACCTGACAATCGTCACTTTGCTTCTCCCATCCTTACTGTTGAGTGTGATCAGAGGAAGACACAGGACAAGACAGTCTGTCCTGTTCTGTCATTTCATCTAGTAAACTCACAGAGCTCAAAACTGCCAAAAATACCTGAGCTGCTGGGTATCTTTAATTTGCTTCTAACCCCTGAAATGGCTACGTTACGAGGGAAGATTTCATTTTTCAGAGCAAAAGAAATTGCATGCCCTTCTCCAGCCATTTAGTTCACTCATTTCTGGGTGGATTTGTGTGCACTGAGGAAGATGGAGGTGTGTGCCCGCTCTCTATGTCTATGTGTGTGTGATATCGTGTATATGAGAACCTTTAGAAAAGGTACCTGGTTTACAGTGAGAACGTTGACAAATAAGGGCATTCCAGCATAATGCCATTTGAAGCAGGGCTGTTCTCAGAGTACACTCATTCTATATGGAGTGGATGAAAAATGCACATTTTTTTCTATTAAAGTGTCTTTGGAAACTAGAAGGGTTTTGATATATAAAGAGAGTACTTCATTTTTTATGGCTATTCCACGTTGAGCCCTACTATGTTTTGCTTTAATAAAAAATCTTTTGGGTTTTGTATTTTATACAGAAAAACAAAAAGGCAAACAGAAGTTTGGATTTTGACCATGCAAATAACTACTCTGTGATTTAAAACGTAGTAATAAGGAAAATATGCGCATGTAGAAAGACAAGTATGAAGGCTGGAAACAAGCTGCCCCACCACCATCCCTGCCGCATCTCCTCATAGGGGACCACCAGTGAGCAAGCTGCTGGGGAGGGACAGGCCTTTCCGGAAAGAAACAAAGGAAAGGAGAGAGACAGGAGGGAGAAAGGGGACGTGGAGCGAGAAACTCCTTTTCTGTCCGTTTCTAGAACCTGTGCTGTGCGCAGTGCCCTGCACTTTGCTTTTTTCATTTGATGTTAAGAGATCTTTCCATAACAACATATAAAGATCTACCTCATTCTTAATAGCTGCTTAGCCTTCCACTGTCCCTGTGCACTAATAATTTCTTTGCTTAGTCTTTTAGTGAACCTATAGAATATTTCCTGTCTTTATTTTTATACACAGATCTAGAATTAGCGTCCTTGTACTTATATCATGGCATACTTTTGTGACTGTATCTTGATATCGATTGGAACTTGATAATGAAGTTACTGAATTTAAGACTATGTCTATTTAACACTTTTGTCAATTATTGTCAGATGATTCTTCAAAAATTGATCTGTGATTACACTTATCAAGAGTATAATGAAGTGATCAATTTCTCGGTTTTCTCAAATAGCTTTTATTCCAGTCTAGTGAAGAATAATATTACAATATTATTCTGATTTAGTTCACTTTTTAGGAGTGAAGTTGAACATCATTTCAAATGTTTTCTGGTCACTTTTTGGTAAATTTATGTCTTTACACAGTTTTGGCTTTGGCTTTTTCTTAATTTGGATGTATATTTTGAAATTTTTCTGTCTTTTGTCTTGAAAATATTTTTGTCTTTTGAGGTTCTCTATTGATTTTCTTATTTATTCTCACATATATAAAATTTAAAGTTTTATGTTGTCAATTTATCCTTCTTTTCCATTTTAGATCCCAGAATTTGTTTCTAGTTCTAAAAGACCTTTCCCATTCTGAGATTATAAATAAATTTACTCATATTTTCTTCTAAATCCTTATGGTTTCATCTGTTTATCTTTACCTACTCTTAACTCCCAGGAATTCATTTATTGCAGGAAATGAAGGTAAAAATGTGATTTTTTCCCCCCTCTAAATGGTTAGTAAGTTGTGCTAGCAAAATATATAACAGTGCATTCTGGTATAAAATTATATAGTCTTTTCTCCCTTTGTTCAAATGCCACCTTATTTGTTAACTAAATTCCTCAAAGTGTTTGAATCTACTTCTGTTTTACTGATTTATCTCCCTATGAATTCCTTTAATTTCTGAGACTTCATTCCTATTAACATAAAATATTCATATTAATATAAATATTTCCAGGTCAAGGCTCCTCGGGACACTTGTCTCTCTCTTTCCCTTTAACTCTCTTTCTCATACACACACACATAACTTTTTTAAAAATGGGGCCACAGTAAATTTGTAGATTAATTGTTTTCCTATCCAAGAATGCTGCCATCCAACTTATATACAAATCTCCTGTCACTCATAGAGTTTTATGGTTTTGTTCGGATGGATCCTATGAATTTGTTATTGTCTATTTCTAGATATTTTATCATTTGGCTACCATTTTCAATGGAATAATTTTTTACATTTTGTATTCTCACCAGATATATGATAGTAGTTGATTTTGTATATCAGTGTTATAATCAAACACCCTAATTGTAATTTCTTACTGTTTCTAAGATTTTCTTTTGCCTCCCCCTTTACACTAATTCCCCTATTTCTTTCTCTTAGCCAACTGCATTTGAGAACAGTATTAAAGAATAGTGATTCAGGCGGCATACCTGTCTTATTCCTGACATCAATAGGATGGTTTAATGTCTCACCATTTAACTTGAATGAAGGCATGTATTTTCCTTATAATAAACAGTATCTGTGTGTTCTCAAAGTGTTAAGGCTTTCTGGGGGAAATATATATGCTGGGTTTTGGGGTTTTTTTTGTCACAATCATCTCAGTATCCATGGAGATAATTAGAAGGGCTTCCCTTTGCTCTTATAGGACATGGTATATTAATAGATTGCTTCAAACCAATCTATTACTATGTTCCTGAGACGATCTCTACTTATGGTTTTTGCTATCGATTTCATATAGGAGATGAATCATTCTGCAGCTTGCTCTTGTGTGCAAAACAAAAAGAAACCAAAGAATGCTGTATATTCTGCATCATTTACTGGGTTTTATTTTTTATTTTTTATTTTTTTTAAATTTTTTATTTGAACTCTCAAACATGAACCCACCCCACATCATCCCTCCGGATCATCCCCATGCACCAGCCCCAAGCAGCCTGCATCCTGCATCGAATTGACTCATTGGAAAAGACCCTGATGGTGGGAAGGATTGGGGGCAGGAGGAGAAGGGGACGACAGAGGATAAGATGGCTGGATGGCGTCACCGACTCGATGGACATGAGTTTGGGTAAATTGGGAGTTGATGATGGACAGGGAGGCCTGGTGTGCTGCGATTCATGGGGTCGCAAACAGTTGGACGTGACTGAGCGACTGAACTGAACTGAATACATGAAAACTAAATGATACACAATATTGCCATTTTGCAACCTGTAATATATTAATATGCTTAGCCATTGTTCACAATAGCAACTAACATCAAGAAGAAAGCAAAGCTCCAGCCAGGTGCATGCTACTTGATAGAAGAACACAGAACCACTTATAATCATGCCAATGGGATGGAACCTGAGTCTGATCCAGCGGCTAATTTGCAGGAAATGAAGAGATCAAAGGGCCATGTTGAGCTGTACTATGAGGACGCAATTGAAAAAATCCAGGACTTTGAGAAGCTTTCCAGGCCAAGCAGCCTCAATTCTTCAACAGATAAACTGCAAGGCAAAGAAAGAGATATAAAGGGAAACTTTGGATTATAAGAGGCTTACAAGACATATCAGAAAACTTTTTAAATGGGCAAAACTGTACTGTCTAGGGATGCACACTTGGATGCTTAAACCATTAAGAAATGCAAGGATATAATTACTTAAAAGTCAGGTAGGTGGCTATTTGTGGGGAAAGGGGCTGTGATTAGGATGGGGTATACAGAGGAGCCTCTGTGGTGACTGCAGAGTTCTGTTTTGTGACCTGGGTGGTGCTTACAAGGGCATTTTCCTTGTGATAATTCACTAAGATACAAAATTAATTTGCACGATTTCTGCATCTGTGGTTTGTTTTCACAATAGAAAGTTTTGAAACAATGAAAGTAGAAGCACCTCACTGCGTGTTAATGGTGTATGTACAAATACACGTCTCTGAATATATGGCTTCTGGGAGCACCAGGTGCATAGAAGCTGCTGGCTAAATATGAGTTCCCATCCCTGTTAATTCTGTCAAACACCCTTACCGATGTGATTTCAGTGCCACAACTAACTTGTGTGACTAATCAAAAATAGTTAATGCTTATCAAGTGGTTATTATGTGCCAGGCACTGCTCCCAGCATATTGAATCTAACTAAATCCTCATAATGCTATTATTATTATACCCATTTTACAGAGAAGAAAACTGAGACTCAGAAAGGTTTTCATGACCACACAGAACGTGATGGAGCAGCCTGGTTTTGAACCTGGGCAGCCTGGCTCCCCAGTGGCTCTCATCCACTGTATGTATAACTTACTGTTTTCTATTCTGTGTTCAGTGCCCCCATTTGTGATAATAACTCCCCCTTATTGAGTGTCTGCCAATGTTTGTGCCATCCCTTGACACTCATTACCTGAATCTCACAACAGTCCTGGAAGGTGGAGAAGCTTGTTAACCTGCATTTAGCAGAGGGGAACTCAGGGCAGTGAAGGAACTTACCTGAAGGAAATGGCTGTGTCAGGGGTTTGAATTGTGGCTGGGCAGGTTCATACTCTTTGGCCCTGTGATTCTGAAGAACGAAATGTTCCCTCCTCTTAACCGGATGCTCACCTGATGGATCTGACCCAGTGTGAGGTCACGGGTTGCTCAACCAGCCGTCCAGAGCCTGACTTGGCTTGACAAGTGTCCAGACCAAGGCTGGAGAAGCCAGGGGCTTGGCAAGTGCCAGGCACACCTGACCCCAGGAGGGGGTTGTACAGAGCTTGTGATCCATGGCCCCAGTGAGCCAGAGATTTGTTTCTCTACGTGCCAAACTTTTTTCTCCTGAGAGCCTCAGAATCAGGACCCAGTATACAGCTGGTCAGCTCTCTGACTTGAGATGAAGACGTGGCGTGGGCTGGTTCTGTGGATTTCTCAGAAGTGGTGAGAGCCCAGCTGTGTTTTTCTGGTCACACATTGATTTTCTAACCTGAGTCAGGATGACTGCATGGAGGTGCGGGCAGCCAGACTGAAGCATTTCCCAAACAGGGCCTAGAATGGTGAGGAGACCGAAGGGGTGTGAGATATCACACCCCCTCCCCACCAGCACCAGCTGAAGAGCCTGCCCAGCCCAGTCTCATTGTATTATTATTATTATTATTTTATTTTTTCTAAAATTTTATCCCCATACACCAGCCCCAAGCATCCTGCATCGTGCATCGAACACAGACTGGCGATTCGTTTCTTACATGATAGTATACATATTTCAATGCTCTTCTCCCAAATCATCCCACCCTCTATCTCTCCCTCTCCCTCAGAGTCCAAAAAATCCACTCTACACATTTGTATCTCTTATACTGTCTTGCATACAGGGTCCTCATTACCATCTTTCTAAATTCCATATATATGTGTCGGTATACTGTATTGGTGTTTTTCTTTCTGGCTTACTTCACTCTGTATAATCGGTTCCAGTTTCATCCATCTCATTAGAACTGATTCAAATGTATTCTTTTTAATGGCTGAGCAATACTCCATTGTGTATATGTACCACAGCTTTCTTATCCATTCATCTGCTGATGGACATCTAGGTTGTTTCCATGTCTTGGCTATTATAAACAGTGCTGCGATGAACATTGGGGTACATGTATCTCTTTCTATTCTGGTTTCCTCGGTGTGTATGCCCAGCAGTGGGATTGCTGGGTCATAAGGCAGTTCTATTTGCAATTTCTTAAGGAATCTCCACACTGTTCTCCATAGTGGCTGTACTAGTTTGCATTCCCACCAACAGTGTAAAAGGGTTCCCTTTTCTCCACACCCTCTCCAGCATTTATTGCTTGCAGACTTTTGGATCGCAGCCATTCTGACTGGTGTGAAGTGGTATCTCATTGTGGTCTTGATTTGCATTTCTCTGATAATGAGTGACGTTGAGCATCTTTTCATGTGTTTGTTAGCCATCCGTATGTCTTCTTTGGAGAGATGTCTATTTAGTTCTTTGGCCCATTTTTTGATTGGGTCGTTTATTTTTCTGGAATTGAGCTGCATAAGTTGCTTATATATTTTGGAGATTAGATGTTTGTCAGTTGTTCATTTGCTATTATTTTCTCCCATTCTGAAGGCTGTCTTTTCACCTTGCTTATAGTTTCCTTTGTTGTGCAAAAGCTTTTAAATTTTAATTAGATCCCATTTGTTTATATTTGCTTTTATTACTTTTAAGGAAGGCCCAGTTCTAGGTGCTTTGGAAGATGATGAAAGGGGGCTGGTTTTACTCTAAACTTGTCAGTGCCAGTTCTTAGTTTATTACATTATTGTTTATGGTCAGATCGTTGTCTACATTCAGGTCTGTATTAGGGAGCTTGCAACATTTTCCCTTGCCTGAGTTTTGTTTTGGTTCCTTATCTCATTACACAGAACAGTCCCTAAGGGTTTTGAGTTCTCTCTTGCTTTCAGAAAACCAGGGACCTGCTCTGCCTTGAACTCAAGTCCCTGACCTCAATGACAATGTGTCCTTTGCCACCTGTCTGTATCTCTGCCACTCACCTGCCTTAGGCCCTGGACACCCCCTTTCTTCTTAGACAAGGTGCTCGTTGATGACATGATATCCTCCAGGAAGCCTGTGCAATGCCTGGCCCCCAGTTCTCCCTGACTGCCACTCCCTGGAAGTTAGCTGTGTGGCATCTAAGAGATGAGGAAGGTAAACTTGGTACAGTAGGGGCCAAATACGTGGCTTTAAACCCACAATGTCTTGGCTCATTAAAATAACGGCACTGTAGTTTTAACCTTCAGCTTATTTCAAGGCTACATTTCAAGGGATAGCCCAGTTGCCTGTCTGGCACTGCTTTTTTGCCTTGGGATTTCTAGCTTCTTCTATCACACACTGGCATTTCAGATTCACTTGGTACAATTAAAGAAATTGCATGACTGCTAGTTTCTCCTCTTTTTTCCTCCCTCAGATAAATTGTAGAATTCAACTTGATTAAAACATTTATTAAGTGAGATTTAACAAGTTCCAGTAATGCTGTGTGTGTGTTCGTGTGTATGCACATGTGTGTGTGTGCACTTATTATCCATTTCTTCCATATGTGCCAAGAATGGCCATGTGCACATAGGAAACTGTTCATGGAACTCGTTCGATCCTGCAATTTACTAGCAATGTCAAATTAGGAGGTTTAATGGATTCGTACACAGAAATTCCTAGTGTGGTTGTATTAGCAGTAAGTTTCATTAAAAAGGGCTATTTTTCTCTACTGGGATTTCAGTAAAGAGACAATGTTTATTTTTTCAGTGGAAAATTGATTGTAACTAAGAGGCTACTTGGCTTGAAAGTGGGGAATTATCATATCATATGATTAAATGAAAGCTTACCTTGTTAAAAGGTAACTAGACATATCCCAGTAGAATTGAGACAATGTTTGATTAAGCCAGATTTTCCTACTTTATATTCAAGGAACAAATTAAAGAATAATTGAGATCCTTTTCAGATCTTTTATAAGCTGCATATATAAAGCTTCAGCTCCAGGTGGCAAAGCAATTAGCTGATGAATAAAATCAACCCCACTGTCATTCGTCAGATGTTTAAATTCTATAAACCAGATAAATTAATGTGTTCCTTAAGCCAAATAAACGGTCATGCTCTCTATGTTACCACTCAATTCCCTTGGGGAAAGGTTGGAAGCATGTTCATAGAACGGCTAGGATCTGCTTAATCAGAAAGGTTGAAATTAAGTTGCCCATTTGATTTTTTGGAATAAATGTCCTCCTGGCACAAAACCTATTTTCCAAGCAAGGTTTTTAGATGTGATGGCTTGGTTTGTTCAGTAACCTAAGGAGACAGCTGGACTCAGGGATACATTATCCTGGTTGAGTTCATTTCCCTGTACTTGGCAGGGAAGTTATTTATAAGCAACTGAAAGTGCTCTGGTTTCATTTATTCCTTGTTCCTGAGTGTTAATACAGAGAATTAGAACCTATCCTGCCTTTTATGCTTCCAGATTAATCTGTCAGAGATGAGTCTGAGTAAGTGCAGCTTAATCTTCATTGAATGATGATGACATGGGAGCCTTTTCAAACATTGATGTCTAGATAAGGTATACTTAAGGTCCAGAGGACATCATTTTATTAGCAGGTAACTAACTTGGTCAGTTCTGCTCTGCACTGTCAGCACTGTTTTCGGGACTCGCTCACTGGTCTTTTACCCTTTGCCATCTGGTTTGCTGTCATGGTGTTGATACCTGGATCACTGTGGGTGCCACAAGAGTGCAGTTCTGTGACCAGGAGCTTCAGTCACCTGGGAGTTTGCTGGAAATGCAGAATCTCAAGTCCTCCCGACCTACTGAATCATTGTCTTCATTTTGTTTGATTCATGCAACAGAAAAGCTTGAGCAACATTGTGTTAGAGGGTACTGCCTTTTCAAATATAGTTAAGGTTGGGGTTATGAAGCAAGCATATGGTCAACAGGAATATCCAGTTTGTCGATTTTGTGAATCTTACAGTCTTTTTTTCTCTTTTATTCCATTAGCCACTAGCACTTAAAAAAGACGTTAACAAAAAAGAAGAGCTAGAACTCATTTATTATAATATTGATTATTGGAGTCCAGCATTCTTCAGGAACTGTAACAAAAATTGGCAATTATTTATAGAAATTGAATTTAGATCTTGCAGTCATTACCAAGAGGACGCTGGATGAATTTTCTTGTTGAACTGCCAGCTAGCTATCTATTAAGTACAAAATATTGGTTCCAATATGGTATAGTAGAGAGACAACTGGATTGGATGTTCACGCACCAACTTATCATCTGATTACGGGCAAGCAGTTTCACTTGGAGCTTGATTTCCTTGTGCATAAAAGGAGGAATTTGGAAGCAGATGATTCTAGGGTCTCTTAAAGGTCTGAATGTTCAAGATTTGATGTGACAGTGAGGAAGTCTGAGTAAGATGTTCTGAATATATTAACTCAGAATTATTCCAGGAACTGGAAACCAACCCCACACATGAATTCTCCTGATGCTATTGGAGTAGTATCATCCCTAGCATTTGTTTGGCAAACGTTTGGAAATTCTCTAACCATATGAATTCCTAGGGATCAAGAGGCAGACTTTTGGGTGTGATGTAGGTGTGTGTGCATCTGTGTGTGTGTGTGTGTATGTGTGTACACATTTGCAGTCTATAGGGGCTCTGTGAATATTCATGTTGCACAGGCACTGGAGGGAATGAAGCAGCAGCATAAATATGTTTTAATGCAAGAAAGAATATGAAATTCATGAATAGCAGAATGAAGCAATGCTCAACATAATCTTTGCTGTAAAATGAAAANCAGGAAGGATGACTCTCAGAGACGTGGACCTTCAGGTGGGACAGGCTCACAAGTCCTGGCTGACACCAGAGGGACCTCTCTGCTGCAGGTAGGGTTAGCTTTTGTTACAACTCAGCAGCTCAGGTCACTAGCCAAAAAACCTACATCCACCTTCCAGCTTCACGCCTGTCTCGCCACCATAACTTTCAGACTTGTAGAGTCTGCCTCCACCTGATGGAGATAGCTAGTAATTAAGCCAGCAGTCTTCAGCCCAAGGAGTGTATCAGAATCACCTGGCGGGCCCAGGAAGCATCCGAAGACCTCCGCTCGCTCCTGTGTCCTCACTGCTGGAAGAGCCCTCTGAACTTGAGCAGCTCGGCGGCTCCGGCAGAGGAGGGACCCACCTCCTAGGAGGCAGGCCCACAGTATAGAGCCGCTGCGCGGGCTGGACCCGAGTGTCACCACATCAGGCTTATCCGCCTGGTTGATTAATGACTGAGTCGCTCCTGCCGGGATCGAGGGCAGAGAAGAGACGTGTTTCCAGGCAGCCTGTCCCCTGTCTCAGGAGGGACACTCTGGCCCTTCTCTCTCTCAGGAGCCACCCTCTCAGGTGAGTTTCTGGAGGCTGGAGTCACAGGGGCCTTCTTTTCTTGGCCGTGTCTGTGGCTCCCCACGCAGGCTTCTCGGCTTATTTGGCTGTGCTGGGTTTTCGTTGCTGTGCAGGCTTTTCTCTGGTCGTGGCGAGCAGGGCCCCATGTTCTTCCCAGAGGGTGAGGAGCCGGCAGGGCGAGGCAAAGGTCTCTGGTGCGGCGAAACAGACCTGTTGGTCTCAGAGACTCCCATTTACTGGGTTTTAGAATCATCTACTTAAGTGTCAAATGTTTTATCAGAGTGGGGAGCTGTCTGTGCATATACTGGAGTGCTTCTGGATTTCTCCCACTGGGCATGTTAGTTCCTGGGGCATTTCTGACGTCAATTTTGGAACATATATTTTTTTAGAAAATTAATTTTCAGTATATCTACATAGTTTTGCAATATGGGAACTTAGGATTTAAAATTTTATGTTCATGATAATGTCTCCATTTTTCATTTCCAAGTATGTACAATTCTTTTGTTTTCACTGATTTGGCTCACTGAGGGTTTTATTTTTCTATATTTTCAGACACTGAAACCTTAGACTTATTCATTAGTTTGGGTACCTGACCTGATTATATCCCCTATTGCTACCTGCTTTTTTTACCTGACCATTCCTGGGACAACAGACAAGCAGTACAGGTGGGAGTCACATCAAAGCTCTGGAACCAGGACTGAAGCTTCATTTGACAGAAAAAGCCAGAGCCATACAGTGGGGATGAGTCCAATGCGACTGGTCATGTCACCACTGTGAACACAGTTAGGTGAAGAACAGACCCACCAAAGCTTTGATCACAAGCTTTCTTGAGGCACTGACTCCCGGAAGTAATCTTTTCTCACATAATAAATTCTGTTCCTTCACTGCTTCATTCTTTCTGGCCCAATCCTTCCTAGACATGACCTCACTGCTCCCGGCCCCTTTTTAAATTGTCACTTCTTTTGAGTGTGGGTCTGACTTTTTAACATTGACGCTTATAGTGTGATGGGGAGAGGACTGTCTGCAGTTTCAGGCTTTATGAACTCTTGTGGTCAAATTTTGCTGTGTCTGTTGCGTGCCCCACTTTGGGAATCACAGGAATGCAAAACATTCTCATTCTGCCCAGTTCTCCACCCCCTCTAGTCTGTTCTCCAATGTCTCACTTATATTCTTTCCTATTTTTTTTTTTTCCTGCTTAAACCTATTATGAACCTCTTCTTTGCTGTGTTAGACTTCTGTAAATCTCCCTTCTGATAAATACTACCCATCAACAAATTCTGCTGTTGTCTTTTGAAATTCTTAAACTTCTTCTTTGCTTTTTATTATTTCAGTTCTCCTCTACTCTTTATTTTTGTGTTTTTATATTTAAGACTTTATTTTTTAGAGCAAGTTATAGAACCACAGCAAAATTGAGGGAGGTACAGAGATTTCCCATGTACTCCTTGCCCCTCAGATGCCTAACCCCCCTTATGATGAAGACTTGTTACAAGTGATCAGCCTACACTGACACATGGTTAACACCCAAAGTCCATAGTTTACAGGAGGGTTCACTCTTGATGCTGTGCATTCTGTGAGTTTGGACAAATGTATAAAAACGTGTACCCACTATTATAGTATCATACAGAGTAGTTTCACTGCCCTAAAAATCCTCTTATGTTCCCATCCACTCCCAGCCCCTGGCAATGATTGATCTTGTCTGCATAGTTTTGCCTTTTCTAGAATGTCACATAGTTGAAATCACACAGTATGTAGCCTTTTCAGATTGGCTTCTTTCACTTAATATGTATTTAAGGTTCTCCCATGTCTTTTAATGGCTTGATAGATCATTTTTTTAAGCACTGACAGTCCATTGTC
Source organism: Oreotragus oreotragus (assembly GCA_006410675.1). NCBI lineage: Eukaryota > Metazoa > Chordata > Mammalia > Artiodactyla > Bovidae > Oreotragus > Oreotragus oreotragus. Next base: position 217,533 of record SJYX01013030.1, on the reverse strand, counting down.
TATCATTTATTTCATGATACTGATCCTTGCTCCTTTTCTAATTATCATTTGCATGTGGATTTGATTTTTTAATATCAGAGCTTATCATATCATAGTTTACCCTTTTACCTACTGAAGGACTTGGTTGCTTCCAAGTTTTGGCAATCACTAATAAAGATGATATAAACAATGATATGCAGATTTTTGCCTGGAAATAAGTTTTCAGCTCCTTTTATATAACTACCAATAAATATCAAGGGGTGTGATTACTGGATTGTATGTTAAGAGGATATTTGGTTTTGAAAGAAATCGTCTTCCAAAGTGGCCATACCATTTTGCATTCTCACTGGTAATGAAAGACATTTCCTGTTTCTTCTCTTTCTTGACAGTATTTGGTAGATCCATCTTCCAGATTTGGGCCATCTAATAGATATATATGGTATTGATACTGAACAGAATTCTTGGTGTTCCCGCATCAATAGCAATTGACTACAGGCCAGAAAAGAAATTCAGACAAGGCTCTATTGGGGCTCCTGAAGCAGCAGCAGGGTGCAAATGCAAATCAGTTTTTACTTGCTTGCTCCCTGAGGAGGCGGGTGAGCTTGTTCTTCATATGGGAGGAGGGTAGCAGTGTGTCCAAGGATCTGGCTGGAGGGGTGGCTTAGGTGGTTTGCTCAGCCCTTGGTGGTGTTGACTTGGCGGCATGCTTAGTACCCTGCTTTTGCTCCCAATACCGTTTTTGCTACTGGCTCTTCAGAAGTGGCAGTAGGGATTTTTTGGTCTTTTTGTATCTTTTTGCCCACAGTTTTCCCCACTGCACATGTATGCAGTTATTTTTAGTTCCATGTAGTTTCCTTGTATTTTATTACTGGAGGAGAGGTTTGTCCAGGGGCAAGCATTGCCACACTACAGTAAAGAGTCCCATGTCCCCACCTGTCTCAGTATCTCACTGTGGTCTCAACTTTAATTTCCCTGATTGCATATGTTATTGAACATCTTTTCAAATGCATATTTGCCATTTTCTTTGATGAGGTGTTTGATAAAGTCTTTGGCCCATTTTAAAATCAGGTTGTTTGCTGTCTTATTGTTCGGTTTTATGAGTTCTTTGTATTGAATATATATTGGATAGCAGTTCTTTATCAAATGTGTCTTTTTCAAACATTTTCTCCCCATCTGTGACTTGTCTTTTCAGCCTCTTGATATTGTCTTTCAAAGAGCAGAAGTTTTGCATTTAAATGAAGTCTAGTCTATTATTTATTTATTTTGTACCTGGTGCCTTTCCTGTTGTATCTAAAAAGTCATCTCCATACCCAAGGTCATCTAGATTTTCTCTTGTCATCTCCCAGAAGTTATATAATTTTATGTTTTAAAGCTAGGTCTGTGATCCATTTTGAGTTAATTTTTTGGATAGTGTATACTCTGTGTCTAGATTTACTTATTTTTATATGTAGATGTTCAGTTGCTCCAGCATTAGTTGTTGAAAAATAGGTGGGAGGAGGGTTCAGGATGGGGAACACATGTACACTTGTGGCGGATTCATGTCAGTATATGGCAAAACCAATACAATATTGTAAAGTAATTAGCCTCCAATTAAATTTATATTAAAAAAGAAAAAATATTCTTTCCTCATTTAATTGCTTTTGCTGTTTGTCAAGGGTCAGTTGACTATCTTTATGTGAGTTTGTTTTTGGCTCTTTATTCTCACATTGGCTTCCCTCTGGGTCCTCTATCCTGATCTATTTGTCTATTCTTTTGTTAATATCATGCTGTCTTGATTACTACATATTTACAGTAAAGTCAGTCCTCTATTAACTTGAAGTCAATCCTCTATTTTTTTAAAAAAGTTATATATATTTTTAATTGTGAAATATAGCATATGACTTACCATCTCTAAATATATTGTTTGGTGGCGTTAATTAACATTTTTGTAAAACCATCACCACCATCCATCTTCAGAACTTTTTTCATTTTGCAAAACTGAATTCTATGCATTAAACACTAATTCCCCATTTCCCATCCCCCCGACCCTGGCAACCACAATTCTACTCTTTGTTTCTATAAATTTGATTATTCTTGGTAACTTACAGAAGTAGAATCATACAGGATTCATCATGTTGTGATTGGCTAATTTCACTTTGCATAATGCCCTGAAGCTTCATTCAAGTTGGAGCCCCTCTTCCACTTTTATTGTTTATATTATTGTTGTGATGGTTCTAACATATTCTGCCAATACCTAGGTTGTTTATCTCTATTTATTCTGATTTAATCATATAAGTACTTTTGGCTCTAAAGTTTCTTCTCATCAAAGCTTTAACACCAACCTATATGGTAAAGAATCTACCTGTAATGTGGGAGACCTGGGTTTGATCCCTCAATCGGGAAGATGCCCTGGAGAAGGGCATGGCAACCCACTCCAGTATTCTTGCCTGGAGGATTCCATGGGCAGAGAAGCCTAGCGGGCTACAGACCATGGGGTTGCAAAGGGTTGGACACAACTGAGCAACTAACACACACACAAATGTTTTGATATATATCATTTTGATAACATTTTTATCTTTTGCACTCATTTCACATGCTAGCAAGGTAATGCTCAAAATCCTTCAAGCTAGACTTCAACAGTACATAAACTAAGAACTTTCAGATGTACAAGATGAATTTAGAAAAGGCAGGGGAACCAGAGATCAAATTACCAACATCAAGTGGATCATAGAAAAAGGAAGAGAATTCCAGAAAAACATCTCCTTCATCGACCACACTAGAGCCTTTGACTGTGTAGATCACAACAAACTGTGGAAAATTCTTAAAAAGATGAGAATTCCAGACAACCTTACCATCTAAAGTTTCTTCTCATCAAAGCTTTAACACCAACCTATATGGTAAAGAATCTACCTGTAATGTGGGAGACCTGGGTTTGATCCCTCAATCGGGAAGATGCCCTGGAGAAGGGCATGGCAACCCACTCCAGTATTCTTGCCTGGAGGATTCCATGGGCAGAGAAGCCTAGCGGGCTACAGACCATGGGGTTGCAAAGGGTTGGACACAACTGAGCAACTAACACACACACAAATGTTTTGATATATATCATTTTGATAACATTTTTATCTTTTGCACTCATTTCACATGCTAGCAAGGTAATGCTCAAAATCCTTCAAGCTAGACTTCAACAGTACATAAACTAAGAACTTTCAGATGTACAAGATGAATTTAGAAAAGGCAGGGGAACCAGAGATCAAATTACCAACATCAAGTGGATCATAGAAAAAGGAAGAGAATTCCAGAAAAACATCTCCTTCATCGACCACACTAGAGCCTTTGACTGTGTAGATCACAACAAACTGTGGAAAATTCTTAAAAAGATGAGAATTCCAGACAACCTTACCAGCCTCCTGAGAAACCTGTATGCAGGTCAAGAAACAACAATTAGAACCAGACATGGAACAATGGACTGGTTCAAACTTGGGAAAGGAGTACATCAAGGCTGTATACTGTCACACTGCTTATTTAACTTATATGCAGAGTACATCATGTGAAATGCCAGGCTGGATGAAGCATAAGCTGGAATCAAGTTTGCCAGGAGAAATATCAATAATCTCCGATATGCAGATGGCACCACCCTAATGGCAGAAAGCAAAGAGGAATTAAAGAGCCTCTTGATGAAGGTGAAAGAGTGTAAAAAAGTCAACTTAAAGCTCAACATTCCAAAAACTAAGATCATGGCATCTGGTCCCATCACTTCATGGCAAATAGATGGGAAAAAAAATGCAAACAGTGACAGAACTGTACTTTTAGGGGCTCCAAAAACACTGTGAATAGTAATTGCAGCCATGACATTAAAAGATGCTTGCTCCTTGGAAGAAAAGCTTTGACAAACCCAGTCAGCATATGAAAAAGCAGAGATATCACTTTACTGACAAAGGTCCATCTAGTCAAAGCTATGGTTTTTTCCATTAGTCTTGTACAGATGTAAGAGTTGGACCATAAAGGAGGCTGAGTGCCAAGGAACTGATGCTTTCTAACTGTGGTGCTGGAGAAGACTCTTGAGAGTCCCTTGAACAGCAAGGAGATCAAACGGGTCAATCCTAAAGGAAATCAACCCTTACTATTCATTGGAAGGATTGATGCTGAAGCTGAAGCTCCGATACTTTGGCCACCTGATGTGAAGAGCTGACTCATTGGAAAGATCCTGGTGCTGGGAAAGATTGAGAGCAGGAGGAGAAGGGGACTATAGAGGATGAGATGCTTACATGGAATCATTGACTCAATGGACATGAGTTCGAGCAAACTCCAGGAGATAGTGAAGAACAGGGAAGCCTGGCATGGTGCAGTTTATTGGGTAGCAAAGAGTCAGACAGGACTGAGTAACTGAACCACAACAATTTTTTTCATGACTTTCCAAATACTCTATAAGTTCAGCTTTGAAGTCTTCTTTGAATTGATTTTTTAAAATATTTTAAAAATTTAAAGTGAATTTCTCATTATAATACATTATGCTTTGAGTATCATGTATTCTGTATTACTTCTATCACTCCAAATCTTTGTTGTGATGAGACAAAGAATTGAGGAACATACACTCGTGTGACGCTTCTAATATTTATAATTCATTGAGGTATATTTTGAGTCTTGTGCAAATGAGCTCTTCCCGGGGTATGCCCTTGGAGTGCTGGCATTTGACACTGACCAGTGGGAGCCAGGCAGGAGGGGCCACACTCCTTCCTAGCAGTGCCTCTTCTTCAGCTTTCCTGCCCTTTACTACCTGACATTTAACAATTGATAAAATTTATCGATTCTATGTTTTCCTTTAATTCACACCTTAAAATCAGGACCCTGGATTTTTTTTTTCTGAGCTTATGCCTAGTTTGTCATTAACCATAATTTTAACTTTTTTGAGTCACTTTAAGTTTGTCTTGAATATGCATATATATTTTAATATAACCGATATATTTGGTTCTAATATATTTTTTCTTTAAATAATTTCTGTATATGAAGCTCATATGTCTTTTGCATCTTTTGTTTTAGGTTTTCTTTCTTTTTCCTCCTTTGGTGTATATGTATTCCTTTTGTTAAAATGGAAGACGTTATAAGTATGTGTTTCAAGTGGTCACCTATGTACTTTTACATAATGTAATTAAACCTGTATTTCATGATTTGTCAGTCTGAACATGTTCTCCATGTCTTCACATGTTCGGAAACGGTGAGATTTTGGTCCTCAGCTTGTTCCCAAAGCTCTGCAACTTACCATTTATTTTATTTGTCCATCTTATCTTTTAACTCCTGTGTCATTGAAATGCAGTTCTTATTCTCATACAGCGTTTTAGAGAACGTTGTTCTGTTCGTTTGATTCTTCCTTGGAGAGTGGAAACTTCACATCTCTGCCACATACGGGGACCCACTCCTTCTCTTCTGTGTTCCCATGGTGCGTTTGCATGAATGCCTTGCCATTTATTTTCATCTTACTTTTGCTTATTGGGCAGCTCTGTGTGGACCTTCTTTATCCCTCCTCTGAACCTCTTCCCAAATTCCCCATCCTCTCATTCAAGCTGGAGGTGAAGGTGCAGACCTCTCTCTTCTTTCTACTCTTTTGTGCTGAGGTTCCGGAAGAAAAGTTGAAGGATTTAAGGGATTTTGTTCTCACTCTTTTGCTGTACTTGTTGATCTGTTAAATGTCCCTGAAACTCAGGTAGAGGAGAACTGCTTTGGCATTTATTTCTCTTATTCAGCATGAAACCCTGGGGCTTCCCATCAGCTGATTATTTTAGCCCTGTCTCCCCAGCATCATTGCCAACCCCTATCCTTAACCTACCTCCAGTCAGGGCAGAAAGAAGATAACCGGTTCATGCTGGCAGTTCATATGATGGGGGAGCTTTGTCCTTTGTTCTGACTGTGCCTTGGTAGTGGTTAAAATCACGCCCTTCTTTCTGTCTTCCCACCTGGGAAAGAAAAAGATGAACCCCAGGTGGGTTTCCTGCTTCTGCAGAGACACTCAAGGGCTTGGTAGGAAATTCTGCACTTGTGGGATTTCTATAAACGTTCTCCAGATGACAACTTTCCTTCCCATTCATCTCACTCCCTGTTGGTGGGGGATGGGGTGTTCAGAGCACAGTCAGATCCCTCAGTAGGATGTAAATGTAAGTTGTCCCCCTGAGGCAGGGTTTTCCACACCACGACTGACTTTTTTTTTTTTTTTTTCCTGCTACAATATTTTGAAGAGTGGCATGTGGCAAATCATTTGTTTTGCTGCTGCTGGTTAGTATTTTTACTGTTTGCAGCAGGAGTAGCTCTGGTGTTTCTTTCTTCCACCCATGATTTTTAAGACCCTTGACTTATGTTAAAAAAGATGAGTATCAGTGGACAGCGATATACTCAAACACTAAGGCTAGTGGTAAATTATACTATCAATAATTTGAGAGTATCATGGCAGATGTTTTAACTTTATGTTGAAGCATCTTTATGTTGAAGGAGCCTTTTGTGAGTTGTGAGCTTAGAATTTCTCCACCTTTATTTGCCCATTTTTCTCTCTATGATAGATGAAAGTAACCAAGCATCAGCCATTTCTTTGTAGTATGTCTTTTTATTAATAGTAACTGAAGAGCTATTTTCTAAAGCATGTTACTTTGAACTATCACTTAAGATAAATAAAGTCTGGCAGAAATAAATACTGTAGAGTTGAAATGAGTGTTATGCTTCTACCTGTGCATTTTGGTAGTTACTATACTGTAGGCACTGCTATTATACTTTTCAAACATGATAAAGCTCAAAAAATCACCACCCACTTGAAATGACATTCTGACCTTGTCCTGCCCACACTGGATTGTGCTCCCCATATATACACTGTCATCCTCAGCCTCTGGCTCCTATGTGACTTATAGTTCAGTTGGTAAATAATCTGCCTGCAATGCAGGAGATCCAGGTTCAATTCCTGGGTCGTGAAGATCCCCTGGAGAAGGAAATGGCAACCCACTCCAGTATTCTTGCCTGGAGAATCCCCAAGGACACAGGAGCCTGGCAAGCTACAGTCCATGGGGTCTCAAGAGTCGGACACAACTTAGCAACTAAAGCACCACCAGCACCTTTTTTTACAGAGCCCAACATACTGAGACAGACTGGGATCTGGCACCTGGGATCCTTTGCTGCAGTGCTTACGTCTGAATAAAAATCTCCTTGAGCAACAAAATACAAAGGATCTATAAGGAACCCCAAAATTACCGTACACATGTGCAGTTGGGAAAAATTATGAATAAGATATGAAAAGATCAAGAAAAACCAACTGTCACTTCCAAAGAGCCAGGAACAAAAGCAGAGCACATCTGTGCACATCTGTCATCTCCCTTGGTGATATTATGTATGCAGACCTCCTTAGCCACACCTTCTACCCAACCCTTGGACCCAACCCTACCCTCACCCCATATAAGGAACCAGCCCTGCCATCCCCTGCATGCCCCAACTGGGGAGCAAACAACGGAAACTGTTACTTGTTTTCCCTCCCTCCTACTGCAGCATGAGTCCCAGTATAGCCTTGCTTGAATTTGTTGTCTAGCCTCTTATAAATTTCTGTTGATTACAGAGGCCAAGAATCCTGGTCAGTAACAATACTGTTTACAAAGGGAGGCCTGGTGACTCATTTGAGTCACTCATTGCCTCAAATCCTTTACAGATAGGGGCAAGTTCACTATGTTCAATTAGATTCAGAATTTCCAATATAGACAAATGCTTAGAGATGATCTCTACCATCCATTTTCAAACTTAAAGATAAAAAGAAGAGGGAGGGGACTATTCAAACTGAAGTGATCAGGCTCTCAGTTCCAGAGTGAGAGCCAGATGGGAGGTGGGGGTGGGGGGGCAGTTTACCCCTAAAGAGAATCTGTGAAGGAAACATTTTGAAAAGGGTCTTGATAAGCACTAGGTCTTGAGCCAAAGCCATTTGACCAATGAGGGGTCACAGGGCCATATCCATGAGTCTCTGTTTGTGGAAGGCGAGGGGACCTGGCTCTCAAGCGGGAGCAGTGGGAGTAGCCAACAGCTGGTGCTTTGCTTCAAGAAGGCTTCCTGGATTGTCCTGAGAGTCCTCTAGACTCCTAGAAGTAAACAGAGAGACAAAGCCCACTGGCTGAGACTAACCCAACTCTTAAATTCAGATTTTGTATCGATGTAGACACCATGGGAACCACAGGCTGAGATTCAATATGTTTACTTAAAGTATGTTGAGCCCTGTTACTGGCTGAACTGTGTCCCACTTCCCCCGTCCCCTGCCCCACCAATCCGTATGTTGAAGTCCTAACCAACCTCCCAAGACCTCAGAATGTGACTGTGTTTGGAGATTGGGCCTTTAAAGAAGTGACTACGTTAAATTGGGTTTTACTGGGGGGACCTAATCCAATATGACTGGTGTCCTTACAAGAAGAGATTAGGACACAGATGAGCACAGAAGGAAGACAATGTGAGGATTGCAGGGTGATGTTACAGGGAGAAGATGGCTACTTGAAAACCAAGGAAAGAGGCCCTAGTTAGGAAAAAAAAAAAACTAACCCTGCTGACACCTTGAGCTCAGGCTTCTAGCCTCCAGAACTGTGAGCAAACAAACATGCATTGTTTAAATCACCCACCCCGTGGCAACCCTTGAAGACCAATGCAGCGCCCACAGTAGGGCATCTCCTCTACCAGGCACTGGGTGGGCGTGCAGACACAGTCCCATGGAATAATGACTCCTCAGCTGCAGTGAAGCCTTTCTCAGTAAGGGGCTCAAATATGTAAAGAGACGAGGGCCACCCAGTGAGGAATCCAGGTGTTGAGAAATCATGGCCAGCTTCCTGGAGATGGTGGTGCTTCATCTAAAACCAAACAGCAAAATTGAGGCCCACACAGACAACTTGCTCAGTCTCTCACAAATGGTTCTTTTGAATTAAGGTGAGAAAATGTCCCGACACAGCTCTCAGTTACTTCAAACATCTCTGTCCACCTGTGGACACAATAGGGGACAGAGTGTGGTATCCTGTCTTAAATGATCTGGAATGAAAGGGAAACTGGAGAGGTTGCTGTGTTCACCCCAGGTTTGCTTTCATATCAATGTATGGCAAAACCCACTGCTGTCTGACACCTTGAGCTCAGGCTTCTAGCCTCCAGAACTGTGAGCAAACAAACATGCATTGTTTAAATCACCCACCCCGTGGCAACCCTTGAAGACCAATGCAGCGCCCACAGTAGGGCATCTCCTCTACCAGGCACTGGGTGGGCGTGCAGACACAGTCCCATGGAATAATGACTCCTCAGCTGCAGTGAAGCCTTTCTCAGTAAGGGGCTCAAATATGTAAAGAGACGAGGGCCACCCAGTGAGGAATCCAGGTGTTGAGAAATCATGGCCAGCTTCCTGGAGATGGTGGTGCTTCATCTAAAACCAAACAGCAAAATTGAGGCCCACACAGACAACTTGCTCAGTCTCTCACAAATGGTTCTTTTGAATTAAGGTGAGAAAATGTCCCGACACAGCTCTCATTTACTTCAAACATCTCTGTCCAACTGTGGACGCAATAGGGGACAGAGTGTGGTATCCTGTCTTAAATGATCTGGAATGAAAGGGAAACTGGAGAGGTTGCTCTGTTCACCCCAGGTTTGCTTTCATATCAATGTATGGCAAAACCCACTGCTGCTGCTGCTGCTGCTAAGTCGCTTCAGTCGTGTCCGACTCTGTGCTACCCCATAGATGGCAGCCCACCAGGCTCCCCCATCCCTGGGATTCTCCAGGCAAGAACACTGGAGTGGGTTGCCATTTCCTTCTCCAATGCATGAAAGTGAAAAGTGAAAGTGAAGTCACTCAGTCGTGTCCGACTCTTAGCGACCCCATGGACCACAGCCCATCAGGCTCCTCCATCCATGAGATTTTCCAGGCAAGAGTACTGGGGTGGGGTGCCATTGCCTTCCCCCGGCAAAGCCCACTACAATATTGTAAAGTAATTAGCCTCCAACTAAAATAAATAAATTTTAAAAAAAAGTATTTTCACTGTAAGTGCTGTCGTCATTAGCTGTGAATGAAATTTTGGGCTGAAACAATTTTTCTTAGAAAGTTAACACTTCAGTACCTTGATGGTGGGGGACACTCGTGGTCCCTAAAATAGCTTTTAGCTACAGCCTGGGTGGCAGGGGGCAGCTGAAAATGAATGTCCCAAGGATCAGGCAGTGAGAATTTCCTGAGTGTTTTAGGACCATGTGAACGTGCTACAAAAGAGTAAGCTTGGAAAGAATGACCACTTCGCTGTACAGCAGAAATTAACACAATGTTTTACATTAACTACGCTTCAATAAAATGATTTTTGAAAAGAGAAGTGAGCAGTGATTAAGAAAACCTCGCCAAGGCTTGCTTTAAGGTTGACAAGTCTGTTCCCTCCACATACCTTTCATCCTTTCTCTAGTGCAGAGATGAAAACTGGTTGCCCCAGGTTAGCCACCTCATCTGCAAATCTGACTCTGCCCCTACTGAACTACTGCACACTCAGTTTCCCCATCTTTCAAGAACAAACAACTAGTACTAGTACCAGCTGAGGCGGGCTCCCCAGGTGGCGCTAGTGGTAAGGAGCCTGCCTGCCAATGCAGGAGACATAAGAGACGCAGCTTAGACCCCTGGGTCAGGAAGATCCCCTGGAGGAGGGCATGGCAACACACTCCAGTATGCTTGCCTGAGAATCCCATGGACAGAGGCGCCTGGCGGGCTACAGTCCATGGGGTTGGAAAGAGTCAGGCACAACTGAAATGTCTTCGCATGTGCACGTGCACCAGCTGAGTCAGGAACCTAGATACAGCCGGGAACATGGGAACACTCATTCAGCTGAGCTGATTTCCATCAGGATCAAATCTCAGCCTTTCCACACAGGGGACATGCTATTCTTGTCTTAAAAGGCTGTCCGACAAACAGGCTTCCTGATCCTGTCACAGGCATCCCTTTCAAGTTTAGCAAACTCTTCCCACCACTGTTGGCAATGATATCCAGCAATGAGTTCTCTGGTGAGAAAAAAAGAAAGCTTAGAGAGATACTCTCAACTGTCTCTTTCTAGTGATATTTTCTAGGACCCAAAACTGAAAAACACAAGTCAAAAATGGAGAGGCTTTAGCAGTGAGTCCTGGGGTAATCTGGTGGGGTCCTTAGGGAGGGGCCATCACCCTTGGAAACCAGCAGAGACTCTTCACAGAATGGCCATCTGTTGAATTCCACCTATATGCTTGGTGTGTTCCCAAGATAAATGAGGGAGGAGCTTATCCACAAGCGTCTGGAGTCTGGTAGTTGTTGTTCAGTCGCTAAGTCCTGTCCAACTGGACATGGACACAAAAGTGACGTTTTTTGAGTGAAGGGGCAAAGACCTGGGAGCAGTGGAGCAAGTTCAGGCCAGCTGCCACCCCCAACCCAGAGGCGACGTGTGCAGCAGGCAGTGAGAGCTGATTAGAAGTCACCCAAGGGGAAGGTTAGGAAGGGTAAGGGCAGCAGCATATTTCCTTGCTGCCGTGCTTTCCTTCCTAGGGTCTCAAACTAGTCCTTCATCCTCTGACCAGCTATCAGAGTCCTCTGATTGCTGCTTGTGTTATTTGAGGTGTCTAACTGTGCCTGGAGCAGCAGGCAGGTGTGCCTCTATTTTGCTGGGTTTACGAGTGTGAGATGGAGGCAGCTTGCATCTTTCCCATAGACTGTCCTTGAGGTGGGAGGATGCACTGCCAGGGGTTGCTGGGAAAACTTGAGAGTAAAGGAAGTGTTATGTATTGGACAGATATCCATGGGGCTGTGGACAGAGGGATAGCAGAAGTGAGGGAACTGCCTGTTGGCCTGATGAGAACAGACACAGCCTCCTGTGGTCTCCTGGGGTTTGGTCTAGTGGCTGCCACATGACAATTTCATCTTTGTATATTGCAAGATTAGACTGTCTTTAGTCCAAGACATTTTTGTTACTTTTCCTTTCTGCATCCCATGATTTGAAATAGTATATCTACTCCATTAATAACTCTATTTCAGTGTTTCTTAAAAAAGGAATGTGATGAAACATTATTCCATGATAACCCCACAGTAAACACGGACAAAACAATACTAAACTTGGTCGTATTTTGCAGTGGTAATTATTGTTTCGTAGTGAAAAAAGGAGAACCAAATGAGCTGCAGAGCTGGCCCAGCACTCACAGCTTGGTGTCTCCTGATGAACTCAAACAACTTCAAAGAACGTCATCAGGCAAGGCCACCTGGTAAGGTCGATAGCAAGGTCACAGTGTCATCACGTCTGAACACAGATGAGACAGGAAGCCACACAAAGGGTCGAACTTCCACTTAGCTGAGGGTAAAGTGAGAGGGGCTGTTTCTTTACAGTGAAGACTGCAGCCTTGCTTTCATCTGCACTTCCTGTAGTGGCGGTGGTGGGTTAGTCACTAAGTCACGTCTAACTGTGACCCCATAGACTGTAGCCCACAAGGCTCTGTCCATGGGGTTTTCAAGGCAAGAATACTGGAGTTGGTTGCCATTTCCTTCTCCAAGGGGATCTTCCCCACCCAGGGATTGAACCTAGGTCTCCTGCATTGCAGGCAGATTCATTACAAAGTGAGCTACTAGGGAAGCCTGCACTTCTGCGTGCATGCGTGCTAAGTCACTTCAGCCATGTCTGACTCTGAGACCCTATGGACTGCAGACACAGTTTATTAGGATGTCCAAACATAGGACTCCCCTCTTCCTGACAGCATCACAGCATCCAACCTAGAGCAAAGCCCAGCTTCCTGGACCCCTCTCCCTAAATCCCCCAACACAAGCCTAATAGTCCTTTCCAGCTCCCTTTTACTGGGATGAACCTGGCTCCCTCTGGGATGCCTTGTGTGTGGTCTCTCTTGCTCTAGCGAATAATAAACCCAGCTTGTTTAACTGCAGTCCTGTTCCTAGGGGTCTTCAGTTGGCGGACATTTTCCAGTTACAATATATTCAGATAGGATGGCATTCACACGCTAATTTCCATGAAAGCTTTTGGAAACACATAAAACAGCTTATTTATTCCACCCCCACCTGGCCACCAACTCCATGATAGTATAACTTTTGCTAAACCCTAGGATTCTGGATCACAATATATTAAGTCCAAGCTGAGAACATCCTGGCATCTTTTTGGTGTCTCAATGACCCCAGGAGTAACTTCTTAAAACTGGAGATTGTATCTTTTCTGTTCATCCATCTGATGAGTCTATTAGTGACAAATGGGAACAACCCAGGCCTTTAAACTTCTCTTCCCAGCACTCCGTTTGTCCCTAAGACACACGTACCACTAATTTTCAGTGACGTGTATCGGCTTTCAAGAATGTCTTTCAGAAAACCAAAAGAGGAGTTATAGTGGATGTTCAGGACCACTGTGGTTCATTGAATGACATGAAAGTTAACTTCACATTTAGTAGCATAGGGCTTCCCTGGTGGTTCAGACGGTAGCGATCTGCCTGCAATGCAGGAGACCTGGGTTCGATCCCTGGGTCAGGAAGATTACCCTGGAGAAGGAAATGGCTACCCCCTCCAGCACTCTTGCCCGGAAAATTCCATGGGTGGAGGAGCCTGGTAGGCTATAGTCCACGGGATCGCAAAGAGTTGAACATGACTGAGTAACTTCACACACATACACGCACACAAATAGTAGCATAATGACAGAAAAATAAATAAATACAATCCACTTACAGTTTCTGGTTACAGACTTTTAGCCAAATGGCACTCAAAGTATATTCAAAGTCAGGGAGGCTTTGCATATCATACGGAGCCTTTGACCCATACATCTGTGTAACCTATGTGTCTCTTTGATTGGAGATGATGATGGAGTTTGGAAAGCTTCAAGGAGACATCTTACTGAAATCTGCACAGCAATTCTTTTCAACCTTTCTGGGAGTATAAGACATGGCAGAGACATATAATCTGAACCCATGTCATTCACACCGTTGGATGACCTTGCCTCATGGAATTCATGGTGTGGGCAGGCTCCCTAAATAGTTGCCACATTATTCCATTTTACACATCAGTTTCAATATATACAAATATTTTATTCAGATTTTATAGATATTGTACAATCTGACAGGATTTGGGATAACAGCTACTTGAGTTTTGGGGAAAAGGAATGGGGGAAGGTAGGGCCAGTATATTTATGAAGTAAAAATGCAGAATGAAATAAATATTGCATGAGACCTACTTATATCCTCAAAAAGTTGTTTATCTGAAATTCAAATTTAACTGGATATCCTGTATTTTATCTCCCCACCCCAGGGAGAAGGAGAGTGGGAAGGTCATCACAAAAATTAATAGAAGCAGAGTTCCAAATTAAGAGAATCTTGGTCTGTAATGAGATTCAAGGAGTGCTCTGCCAATGACCTAGGGGTTTTAGGCGTCTGCCTTAGAAACCAGGATCTTAGTGGATGGCCCAAAGAGGACTCAGGGAGTGTGTGTATAGCAGAGGATTGACGCTGATGGGTTGTAGAGAGGTGCTGACTACAGAAGGTCTAGTTATAGACCAGAGCCTAGAAAGCCCCAGGAGGCTGGGCTACATGCTGGTCATTTGAGTCAAGTTCCTTGCTTGGGAAAGCAACTGGCTCCAGTCCAGATGATGTTGTAGGAGGAAGGGAATGTGCTGTTTCTCTGTCCCAGGAGGACTCATTGAATCCTCGGGGCTGGAAACTCAAGACAGCCACAAGCTTGAGTGCTCCATATGAACAAGGGAATATGGGAGCTGGACTGACAGAGGGCCCACCTGCCCTACTCTCCCTGCCTGGCTGTGGTCCCACTCCAGGCAGCAGTGCTCTGCCTGGTTGGAGCTTGCCTGCTCCATCAGATATGCAGGTTCAGGCCAGCAGTGCTACTTTGAATGCAGAAGTGTCCTGCTGTGGATGATAAATTATACGATCATCCTATTCTTAGCCCAGGGGCCTCTGTGCATTGAACTGTCTGCATCTGCTTTCTTTTAACCACAGTACCAAACTTTACAATAGGTTGGCAATAGGATTCTGGCAGACAGAGTGAGGATGAGGAAAAATGGAACGAAAAGGAAACAGATTGAGAACAAGTAGCAGAGAAAATGGTAGGGATGGGGAGGAAAAGCTTCTACCCTTCCTGCTGGGCCTCCTGACCTAGGCAGACCTGCTAGGGAACAGGAGTGGACCCAAGAAACTTACACATTATAAGGATTACAGGAAGCTGATTCTGAAGACACTGTGACCCAGCTCCGTGCCAGCCTGGCTCTATCCTAGATCTGCATTTAGCATTCTTCCCAGAGATGCTTGGTACCCCCACTAAGTGAAGGTGGCGAAGGAAATAGGGACACATGTGACCTTAGATTGGTGTCAAACTGACAGTAAGCTGCCCTGTGCCAGGCCCTTAGTGGGTGCCCTGTACACATATATATAATTGAATATTATTCAGCCATAAAAAGAATGATATAATGCCATTTGCAGCAACATAGATGGATCCAGACGTGATCATACTAAATGGAGTAAATCAGAAAGAGAAAGACAAATACCACATGGTATCACTTTATATGTAGAGTCTAAAATATGACACAACTCAGCTTTTTTGTGAAATAGAAATAGACTCACAGAGAAAGAAAACAAGATTACGGTTACCAAAGGAGAAAGAGGAAGGATGCATTAGGAATTCCTATATATAAAAGAGATAAATAGCAAGGTCCTGCTATATAGCACAGGGAACTATGCTCAGTAGTTTATAATAATTTCTAAAAGAAAAGAACCTGAAAAAGAATATTATATATATGTGTGTGTGTGTGTGTGCTCAAGTCATGTCTGACTCTGTCGTGACTCCAAGGACTGCCTGGCTCCTCTGTCCATGGGTTTCCCAGGCAAGACTGCTGGAGTGGGTTGCAATTTACTTCTCCAGTATGTATACACACACACACACATAACTTTGCTGTAAATCTAAAAGTAACACAACATTGTAAGTCAACTATACTTAAAAAAAAAAGTCTAGGTAGGATTGGTCCCTTCTGGAGGTCCGAAGGGAAGAATTAGTTTCTTGCCTTTTCTAGCTTCTGGAAGCTGCCTGCATTGTTTGGATCTGACTCCTTCCTTGTACACATGGCTTTTTCTCTCTCCACTTCCTTGACACATAGCACCTGTCCTTTCACAGTCAATCCTCCTTCTACATTTCTCTTACAGGGACATCTATGATTACATCTAGGTCCCAGCTGGATGATCCAAGATGATCTCCCCATCTCAAAGTCCTTAATCATATCTGCAAAGTCACTTTTGCCAAGATAATGTATTTACAGGTTCTAGGGATTAGGACGTGGACATCCTAGGAGTCCAGTATTCATCCAGCTTACAACTCTCCTCTCAGATTGAACTGGTGGCCTTGTCTGTTCTTTCAAGACAGGGAAAAGAATTCAGGGCCCCTACTCTTCACAATGTTATCTGTAAAGACCGTCTCTCATTGTATCTAATGTGGTCTTCAAAACAACCCACAAGCCAGAAGGTGATGTCATCATGAATTTGCAGATGGGAAATTGGGAACTAACATGTACAGAATTGCGTCCAGTGTCAATGGAGCATCATCCCATACAAGATCCTCTACTCTCATCCCCTCATTTAATCCTCTTGCAATCTGGGAAGCAAAGGTTTACTCTCAGGTAGAGAACCTGAAATTAGAGAGGTCAAATGCTGAAACTAAGACTGCAGAGTCAGAAATGGAGGCACTGAACTTCCACCCAAATCTGTGACTTCCAGCCCTCACAACCAATAAAGACATTTCCCACTGTGTGTTTCCCACTGTGTGTTCTGGCCAATGGCTACAGGTGATTGTTTGTGGTACACACTGACATCTTCAGATGTCTTCAGAGCCACAGAACATTAGGGCAGAGATGAGTTTTAGTGCAAACCTACCCCAAATGATTTCTCAAAACACAATGTGAACAGAACTCTCTGGAAGCTTATTAAAGAGTATAAGTGCCAGAGTCTTATTCTCAGAGATTTTAATTTAGCATGTCTGGAGTGAAAACCAGGAATCCAGTTTTCAATGTGCGCAGAAGTTGATTCTGATGTAATTGGACAGAAAAGAAAAACACCTAACTCTAGAGGAGGAGAGTAATACATTTTCTCTGGATTGTAGGCTTAACCTTTCTTTGGTGGTGGTAGAGGGGCAGGTATGTGTGTGTTAAGATGCCAATCACAGTGACTACACTATTAGAAAATGCCAAAGGATTCTTAACAGATTTCTGGTTCTTTCAGCAGATTTCGTCAGGTAAAGAGTTTTGGCTCAGTCTGGGCTCTGATTTGAGTGGGGAAAATAATGAAAGGTGGATTCTATGCTGCCAAGTGGAACATTTGGAGATGCCTAAAGTCTAAGCTTGTGCATTTGCCAGAAAGAAATCCAGAGTGGTCCCTGTAATGTCTATGTTACAATCTGTCTAATTGCACTTTCCAGAATATAGGATCAACTAACTATTAAGAAACATTCCAAGTCTGGATGTAGATGGGCAACATGCATTCACCAGAGATGTTAACGCAGACCTGACTGAGGTTTGTTTTTGCTTAGAATATTGAGAAACCGCGCATCAGAATGCATTATCAGCTGGGGAAAAGCATGTCCAGACCAGGAGCCTGGACATCTGGTGGTCTTCAGCAAATTTACTCCACAGGCCCCGCTTTCTTTGGATTTATAAAATTACCAAGTTGTCTATTACTCTATGTTACAATTCCCAAGCCAAATTACCCAGGACAGATGCATGGTGAATTTGCTCGCCTGGCATATTTGTCACATTACAAACGAGATGCATGAGTGATGATTCACGACTTATTGCAGATGATAATATAACTGTTATCACACTCTGATTCTGCAGTTCACTTGGGCTTATCACCAGTTGATTTCCTGAAAGAGCTCAGTTTCCTGGCTCAGCATGCCTTTGCTAGAAGAACGTGCTCCGAATGGGAGAGAAGCAATAGTTACACATTTTTCTTGATGGACCACTTCTAAAGTGAAGTCAGAGTTTTAACCAGGGTTTAGTGTCTCCCTTTAAAATTCCCTGCTCTCCATTTTTGAGTGTGAAAGGACCCAGGGTCTATTTTTTTCAGACAGTATTTTTTGATGGCAAGTTCAGCTGATTGTGCTGTGTGTGTGTCCTGGCATCTCCATAAAAAGGAATTATTGAATTTTCTGTCCACTTAGCAGTATCTTTTGTTAATGATGGGCAGGGGACTTGCGTTATTTATGGAGCACTCTGACAACTCAGCAGTTAATGGAGGATAGTATATGAAGAAAGGGAGCTCTTCATCATCTAATAAAATACTGCATTACAACCTCAGTATTGAACTTTTAAAGAAGGAATCCTGGCTTATGGTGTATGCAAGTACAAAGATATACTTTGGTCTCACATTCAGGCTAACCTCCCGACCTTTGTGACTGTGTGTGTCTGTTGGCACAAGTGAGTTATTACTTCAAAGATAAGGAGATTTATTTTACTCATTATAAATTCTTCCCAAAGCAAAGAGCCATCTTATTAAAATGCTGTAAGTTCATCCATATGAGATTTTGGTGAAGGCAATTTTGGACAAGTCACTGTGTACCAGTAATGAAAACAAAAGTGAATTCAACCTTCTAATGGGAAAGTTACAAGCAAATAAATTAGTCTCCAGGTTATCCAATTTTAGAAAATTATCTAAAGTAAAATATGACCAAAATTGAAATAGGAAGTTAAAAAGAATCTCAAGATTTCTGATAGATAATTTTTATTTAAAATTATTGGGGCAGGGTTGTGTCCAGGGCAAATCTGAATATCAAAATTTGTCCCCAACCTCTCTGTTTTGCTACTTTGTACACTTTTACTGAATCTCTTCCTCCTCTACTTTTTCATAAGTGTGGGAAAAATTCAAAGGTGACTGTTGCCAACATAAAGTAACATATTGTGCTTGCTCTCTGACCTTGGCCAGAGAATGCCTTCCATTCAGTTCAGTTCAGTCACTCAGCTGAGTCCAACTCTTTGTGACCCCATGAACTGCAGCACACCAGGCCTCCCTGTCCATCACCAACTCCCAGAGTTTACCCAAACTCATGTGCATTGAGTTGGTGATGCCATTCAACCATCTCATCCTCTGTTGTCTCCTTCTCCTCCTGCCCTCAATCTTTCACAGCATCAGGGTCTTTTCCAGTGAGTCAATTCTTTGCATCAGGTGGCCAAAGCAGGTGGCCAAAGTATTGGAGTTTCAGCTTCAACATCAGTCCTTCCAATGAACACCAAGGACTGATCTCCTTTAGGATGAACTGGTTGGATATCCCTGCAGTCCAAGGGACTCTCAAGTCTTCTCTAACACCACAGTTCAAAAGCATCAATTCTTCAGCACTCAGCTTTCTTTATAGTCCAACTCTCACATCCATACATGACTACTGGAAAAACCATAGTCTTGACTAGATGGACCTTTGTTGACAAAGTAATGTCTCTGCTTTTTAACATGCTGTCTAGGTTGGTCAAAACTTCACTTCCAAAGAGTAAGCATCTTTTAATTTCATGGCTGCAATCACCATCTGCAGTGATTTTGGAGCCCAAAAATAAAGCCAGCCACAGTTCCCACTGTTTCCCCACCTATTTGCCATGAAGTGCTGGGACCAGATGCCATAATCTTAGTTTTCTGAATGTTGAGCTTTAAGCCAACTTTTTCACTCTCCTCTTTCACTTTCAACAAGAGGTTCTTTAGTTCTTCTTCACTTTCTGCCATAAGGGTGGTGTCACCTGCACGTCTGAGGTTATTGATATTTCTCCCAGTAATCTTGATTCCAGCTTGTGCTTCTTACAGCCCAGTATTTCTCATGATGTACCCCACATATAAGTTAAATAAGCAGGGTGACAATATACAGCCTTGAGGTACTGCTTTTCCTATTTGGAACCAGTCTGTTGTTCCATGTCCAGTTCTAACTGTTGCTTCCTGACCTGCATACAGATTTCTCAAGAGCAGATCAGGTGGTCTGGTACTCCCATCTCTTTCAGAATTTTCCACAGTTTATTGTGATCTTCACAGTCAAAGGCTTTGGCATAGTCAATAAAGCAGGCATAGATGTTTTTCTGGAACTCTCTTGCTTTTTCTATAATCCAGCAGTTGTTAGCAATTTGATCTCTGGTTCCTCTGCCTTTTCTAAAACCAGCTTGAACATCTGGAAGTTCACAGTTCACATATTGCTGAAGCCTGGCTTCAGAGAATACCTTATTTTGTTTTTTACTTAAACAAGTTATCACTTCCGCTTAACCACAGGAAAAAATAGACACTGTCCTGGAAATGTAACTAGCATAAAGTTATATCTTGGTGTTTAGGAGAAGGATGAGAAGTCAGTCCTGGGGAACATAATTAAGAATTCTCTTTTGCCTTTAGTAAGGAGACTCCTGGGGAAGGCAATGGCACCCCACCCCAGTACTCTTACCTGGAAAATCCAATGGACGGAGTAGCCTGGTGGGCTGCAGTCCATGGGGTAGCTAACACTCAGACAGACTGAGCGACTTCACTTTCACTTTTCTCTTTCATGCACTGGAGAAGGAAATGGCAACCCACTCCAGTATTCTTGCCTGGATCCCAGGGATGGGGGAGCCTGGTGGGCTGCCCTCTATGGGGTCACACAGAGTCGGACACGACTGAAGTGACTTAGCAGCAGCAGCAGCAAGGAGACTCCTTGAAAAACTTTAAAAAAAAATGGAGCTACCATATGATTCTGCAATCCCACTCTTGGGCATATACATTCTGGAGAAGCTATAATTGGAAAAGATACATGCACCTCAGTGTTCATAGTAGCACTATTTACAATAGCCAAGATGTGGAAACAACCTAAATTTCCATTGACAGATGAATGGATAAAGAAAATGTAGGACATATATATGATGGAATATTCCTCAGCCATAAAAAAAGAATGAAATAATGCCATTTTCGGCAACATGGATGAGCCTAGAGATTATCATACTAAATCAAGTAAAACAGAGAAAAATATGATATCACTTATATGTGGAATCTAAAAAATAATAAGATGAATCTATTTATGTAATAGAAACAGAGTCATAGACATTGAAAACAAATTTATAGTTACCAAAGGGGAAGAAGGGGAAGGGATAAATTATGAGTATGGGATTAATAGATAGATAGATAGATAGTGAAGTCGCTCAGTCATGTCTAACTCTTTGCCACCCCATGGACAGTAGCCAACCAGGCTCCTCTGTCCATGGGATTTTCCAGGCAAGAATACTGGAGCAGGTTGCCATTTCCTTTTCCAGGGGATCTTCCCGACCCAGGGATCAAACCTGGGTCTCCCACATTGTAGGCAGATGCTTTACCATCNGTGAAGTCGCTCAGTCATGTCTAACTCTTTGCCACCCCATGGACAGTAGCCAACCAGGCTCCTCTGTCCATGGGATTTTCCAGGCAAGAATACTGGAGCAGGTTGCCATTTCCTTTTCCAGGGGATCTTCCCGACCCAGGGATCAAACCTGGGTCTCCCACATTGTAGGCAGATGCTTTACCATCTGAGCCACCAGGGAAGTCACATGGGATTAATAGATGTACATTACTCTATAGAAAAGAAGCACAAGGATTTACTGTATAACACACAGAACAATATTCAATATCTTGTAATAACCTATAATAGAAAATAACACACACACACACATATATATATATATAATCTGGTTTTGTATCAGAACCATACTGTTTGCAGTACCATAGGTTTTTAGTGTAGCTTGAAATTAGGGAGGGAGCTTGATACTTCCAACTTTGTTCTTCTTTTTGAAGATTATTTTAACTGTTTAGGGTCTTTTGTGTTCCCATACAAATTTTAGGGCTTCCCTGGAAGCGCAGCTGGTAAAGAATCCACTTGGAATGTGGGAGACCCTGGTTCCATTCCTGGGTCAGAAAGTTCCCCTGGAGAAGGAATATGCTACCCACTCCAGTATTCATGGGCTTCCCTGGTGGCTTAGATGGTAAANGGCTTCCCTGGAAGCGCAGCTGGTAAAGAATCCACTTGGAATGTGGGAGACCCTGGTTCCATTCCTGGGTCAGAAAGTTCCCCTGGAGAAGGAATATGCTACCCACTCCAGTATTCATGGGCTTCCCTGGTGGCTTAGATGGTAAAGAATCTGCCCACAATGCAGAAGACCTGGGTTCGATCCCTGGGTTGGGAAGATCCCCTGGAGGAGGGCATGGCAACTCACTCCAGTATGCTTGCCTGGAGAATCTCCACAGGCAGAGCCTGGCAGGCTACAGTCCATGGGGTCGAAGAAGCTGGACACAATTGATGGACAGGGAAACCTGGCGTGCTGTGATTCATGGGATCGCAAAGAGTCGGATGCAACTGAGTGACTGAACTGAGGAACAAAGCATAATCAAGGCAAATTGGAAGTGGTCAAACAGGAGATGGCAAGACTGACGTCAACATTTTAGGAATAAGTGAACTAAAATGGACCTGAATGGGCAAATTTAATTCAGATTACCATTACATCTACTACTGTGGGCAAGAATCTCTTAGAAGAAATGGAGTAGTCCTCACAGTCAACAAAAGAGTCCAAAATGCAGTACTTGGGTACAATCTCAAAAACGCCCGAAAGATCTCTATTCATTTCCAAGGCAAACCATTCAACATCACGGTAATCCAAGTCTATGCCCCAACCAGCAATTCTGAAGAAGCTGAAGTTGAACAATTCTATGAAGACCTACAAGACCCTCTAGAACTGATGCCCAAAAAAGATATCCTTTTCATTATAGGGGACTGGGATGCAAAAGTAGGAAGTCAAGAGATACCTGGAGTAACAGGCAAATTTGGCCTTGGAGTACAAAACAGAGCAGGGAAGAGGCTAACAGAGCTTTGCCAAGAGAACACACTGGTCACAGCAAACACCCTCTTCCAACAACACAAGAGAAGACTACACATGGACATCACCAGATGGTCAACACCGAAATCAGATTGATTATATTCTTTGCAGCCAAAGAGGGAGAAGCTTTATACAGTAGCAAAAATAAGACCTGAAGCTGACTGTGACTCAGATCATGAACTCCTTATTGCCAAATTCAGACTTAAATTGAAGAAACTAGACCATTCAGGTATGAGCTAAATCAAACCCCTTACGATTATGCAGAGGAAATAACAAATAGATTCAAGGGATTACATCTGATAGAGTGTCTGAAGAATTATGGATGAAGGTTCATGACGTTGTATAGGAGGCAGTGATCAAGACCATCTCCAAGAAAAAGAAATGCAAAAAGGCAAAATTGTTGTCCAAAGAGGCCTTACAAATAGCTGAGAAAAGAAAAGACATGAAAGGCAAAGGAGAAAAGGAAAGATATACCCATTTGAATGCAGAGTTCCATAGAATAGGAAGGAGAGATAAGAAAGCCTTCCTCAGTGATCAGTGCAAAGAAATAGAGGAAAACAATAGAATGGGAAAGACTAGAGATCTCTTCAAGAAAATTAAAAACACCAAGGGACCATTTCATGCAAACATGGGCACAATAAAGGACAGAAATGGTATGGACCTAACAGAAGCAGAAGATATTAAAAAGAGGTGGCAAGAATACACAGAACTATACAAAAAAGATCTTTATGACCCAGATAACCACAGTGGTTTGATCACTCACCTAGAGTCAGACATTCTGGAATGTGAAGTCAAGTGGGCCTTTGAAAGCATCACTAGGAACAGAGCTAGTGGAGGTGATGGAAATCCAGTTGAGCTATTTCAAATCCTAAAAGATGATGCTGTGAAAGTGCTGCACTCAATATACCAGCAAATTTGGAAAACTCAGCAGTGGCCACAGTCCTGGAAAAGGTCAGTTTTCATTCCAATCCCAAAGAAAGGCAATGCCAAAGATGCTCAAACTACCACACATTTGCACTCATCTCACACACTAGCAAAGTAATGCTCAAAATTCTTCAAGCCAGACTTCAACAATACTTAAACTGTGAACTTCCGAATGTTTAAGCTGGATTTAGAAAAGGCAAAGGAACCAGAGATCAAATTACAATCATCTATCTGTTGGATCATTGAAAAAGCAAGAGAGTTCCAGAAAAACATCTGCTTTGTTGACTATGCCAAAGCCTTTGACTGTGTGGATCACAACAAACTGGAAAATTCTTCAAGAGATGGGAATACCAGACCACCTGACCTGTCTCCTGAGAAATCTCTATGCAGGTCAAGAAGAAACAGTTAGAACTGGACATGGAACAAAAGACTGGTTCCAAATCAGGAAAGGAGTACATCAAAGCTGTATTATTTAACTTATGCAGAGTACATTATGAGAAATGCTGAGCTGGATGAAGCACAAGCTAGAATCAAGATTGCCAGGAGAAATATCAATAACTTCAGATATGTAGATGATACCACCCTTATGGCAGAAAGCAAAGAAGAACTAAAGAGCCTCTTGATGAAAGTCAGAGGAGAGTGACAAAGTTGGCTTAAAGCTCAACATTCAGAAAACGAAGATCGTGGCATCCAGTCCCGTCACTTCATGGCAAATAGATAGGGAAACAATAGAAACAGTGACAGACTATTTTTTAGGCTCCAAAATCACTGCAGATGGTGACTGCAGCCATGAAATTAAAAAACGCTTTTTCTTGGAAGAAAAGTTATGACCAACCTAGACAGCATATTAAAAAGCAGAGACATTACTTTGCCAACAAAAGTCTGTCTAGTCAAAGCTATTGTTTTTCCAGTAGTCATGTATGGATGTGAGAGTTGGATATAAAGAAAGCTGAGTGCTGAAAAATTGATGCTTTTGAACTGTGGTGTTGGAGAAGACTCTTGGGAGTCCCTTGAACTGCAAGGAGGTCCAACCAGTCCATCCTAAAGTAGATCAGCCCTTGGTGTTCATTGGAAGGACTGATGTTGAAGCTGAAACTCCAATACTTTGGCCACCTGATTTGAACAGACTTATTTGAAAAGACCCTGATGCTGGGAAAGATTAAAGGTGGGAGGAGAAGGAGATGGCTATCCAGCCATTTCACCACAGAGGATAAGATGGCTGGATAGCATCACCAACTCAAAGGACATGAGTTTGAGTAAGCTCCGGAAGTTGGTGTGGACAGGGAAGCCTGGCATGCTGCAGTCCATGGGGTCGCAAAGAGTCAGACACAACTGAGCAACTGAACTGAACCTAGCACATTTAAATGTCTAGGGAAAATGGACACTTTTTGAAGATATTTTCTATGAGTTATCAGTTCTGGACAATTGATGTATCAAAACCAAAAATTAGAGGTAGTAAAAAAAAATAAAAATCTATCCATAACAATGACACAAGGTTCAGATAGTTTCTTGAGTGAATTTCACTAAACCTTATTTGATAGATGACGTCTATGTTATGGACACACTTGCATAGAGTGTGTGAGGAGAAGCATAATGCATATCCAATGGCATCTGTATTACATTGTGCAGTTTTGATGATACACAGCCATATTCATACCAGTTTGATTCTCCTCAGAAACCAATAAGGCAGCTTTTGAGCCCTGCAGAAATGATACAATAGTTGTCTCTACAGAAGGTTATGGGCTACTATCACCAGGTTCTGAACATGACTGACCATCGGCAACAAACCTAGGGGAACCACTGGCCAACATCTGTGATCAGGGATTCAGGATGACCTACAATATATTTATTGCCTTCACTCTCGGAGGCATCCCTGGGCACAGCTCATGGGCACTACAGATGGACAGGTCCCATAGCCCTTGAACTTTAACCCTCCTCAAGAGTTACCATGTCCAGTGTCTTAGAGGCTGTAGCTGCTCTTCCAGCAAACTAGATGTGTATTTACTGTGGGTTATATATTAATAGCTTCTGGTTCCTTTAGCCAAGATGCCTAATCCAATTTTTATTTCTCCAGTTAATCANCCCTTGAACTTTAACCCTCCTCAAGAGTTACCATGTCCAGTGTCTTAGAGGCTGTAGCTGCTCTTCCAGCAAACTAGATGTGTATTTACTGTGGGTTATATATTAATAGCTTCTGGTTCCTTTAGCCAAGATGCCTAATCCAATTTTTATTTCTCCAGTTAATCATATCCTAGGATCCAGTGTATAAATCCACTATTGCATGTCTCATGCATGCCTATTCTAAAGAATCTTATTTTGTGTACTGTATGTATCAGAATAGTACACAGTGCCATGTAATGTGAAAAAACCTACATAAATGATGCAGCCAACTATCCAAGTGTCATACCAGCTTGAACAGTGAAAAAAATAAAACCAAACAAGAAAACCCCACTGCTGAACTACTTTGGACTGCCCTCCATGGACGATGTGCAGGCAATGAGGCCACTGAGTGCCCAGGTCCCCCAGAGCACTGCATGCACCTGCTGTGGGTCATAGAGGAGATAGGCAAATACATCTGACCTCCTTGTGCCAACAGTAAGAGTGCCAGAAAACCCCTTAAGGGGAGGATTGCCAACACTCGCACCCTGATTGGAGTGGAGAATGCCCAGCAGAGACAAAGTAGAATACCAATCCCCATTCCCACAACAGGATGCACCTCTGCCTCAGCCACTGCAGAGCCCCTGCTTCCCCTGGCCTTCACCCCAAATCATACTTCCCATTTTGGGCGTCCTGTTCTGTGTCCTTCTGGGAACCAGGGGGTGGCTCTCACTCTAGTCTGCAGCACTGACACCAGCCACCCTCAAAGCAGTCATTAGCAGCAAGGTCACTGTGAGTCTCACCCATGACCTGACATTAGTGTGGATCCATCTGGACCTTTCTGTTGCCCCACCACTCAGCACCTACGAGGTACAGCATCTCCCTTTGTCGCAGCCCTGTCTTAACTTCAGAGGGTGCTCTGAACACCTGTCACCTCCCTGCCTTGTCTCTTGGACCTTAGTGACTCTTACTTCAGTGTGTCTTTTGCTAAATGTCTTTTTTCTACAAATAAAAGAAAATTCCATGAGGCTAATATAATACTTACCCCCAAACTAGGTAAGGCTGATGTAAATCTAAAAACGATCAGCCAATCACACTAAGAGATGGACAAATTAAACACAAGACTAGAGATGAACAAATTAAACACAAAATTAGAGATGGACAAATTAAACACAAAATATTTCAGCAAATTTTACACCATAATGATTTTTATGAGTCACATATCAGGTCAAAACAATACTTAGAGTACAAACAAGATTCAATGGTTTCAAAATCTATTAATTCTCTGCATCTACAAATTAAAGTAGGAAAAGATAATCTCGGTAAACGTTAAGAAAACATTTCTAAAATTCAATATCTATTTGTCATAAAAATGTAAACAAAATAACAGTAAAGTTAGAAATAAACTCTAACCTGAAGCAAATACAATAGTTAATGGTGAAATATCAGAAGTACTCATATTAAAATTATAAATAAGAAAAAGACACTAGCAATTATTTTTACTTACATTATTACATTATTCATTGTTTTGAGTAGGAAACGTTAGTAATAAATGAAAAGAAATAAGAAATACAAATAATAGAAAAGATACAAAGCTGCCATCTAAAAAAACTTTCATCTGATAATCTACCCCAAAACTCCAGGTAATTAATTGATAAAAGATATTAACTAAAAAGATGGTCTTGACCCTATGGTCCTTTCCCTGTATGTCCTTGGCCTGCCTTTTGTCTGTGGAAAAACTTTAGCCAAAGAATAAGTCTACCCAAAGATATGAGAAAATTCAGAACACCCCCCAACCCCCTGGTCCCACAAAAAGCAGTCAAACAGGAAAAAACAATAATAGGTTAGTAAGCAAAGTCAAGGACCTTCCTTCTCAAGGGTTATAGATAATATTCCGAGCCATGTCCTTTGAGCTATTTTATAGGTACTGTAACCCTGCCAGGTGGAAGAAGTTAACTACATGATGAGCAAACTGTAGCCATGACATAAACTGCCACAATCCTGAGAACTGGCCTCAAAAAAAGGGGGGGGGGGGCGACAAATCGACCGTGGAACTGAAGATTTACTGTACCTAAAACAGTCAAGATGACACTGGTCAGACTACTGCACGACCATTTCAAGATGACCGTCAGAGCTTATTATGCTGTTTCTGTATGTAGCTGCCTCCTTCTGCCTATAAAAACTCTTGCCCTCTTATGGTTTAAGGGTGGGGGATTCGGCCTTTGGACAGGCCTCTGGCCTCCCCTGCCTCCACCCCCACCCATACTCCCTTGCTGCTGGCCTCTGAATTGAAGCAAACTTTCCTATCTACCAACCTGGGCTCTTTATTGACTTTTGAGAAGCAAGCAGCCTGGCCGCATTTTTGGTTATAGTCTGATGTGCAATAAACCTTTAAAACATATTTACCAATAATAACCGATTAGAAAATGCAGTGGAAGAAGTGGGTTCCATTATCAGTTGTTGAAGTAAACACAAAATACCATGAAATAAACTACAGTATCTGGGTGGGCCACATGGCTGCCTTGAATAGGCCCAAATATCTACTGTCTCACTTGGCAACGTGACATGGTTCCAGGTAAGTGCGAAGATTCTGTTGTACCAGACATCCTGCTGCAAAGAGTAACTGTGATTCTGCTGTCTTCCACACCTTGCTTCCAAGTTGACTGGAAGAGGAGAGAGCACAGAAGAGAGTGCGTGGAAGGCCTTTACAAGCCAGACTGGAAGTGGCATTCACACTCCAGCAGCCAGAGCTCAAGCACCTGGCCGGCCACGTGTGACTGCAAGGCAGGCTAGGAAAGGAAGAGAAGGGATAGGTTTTTAATCCTTAGGAAGCTCTGAATTAATCTTGTCATGAAAATCTGTCTGCAGCCTTCTTCCCACATACAGAACTCATTCAAGCCATTTCACAGGAGACCAAGCCCAAATTCCATCCAGCTCAGTAGGGGATCTGCATGAAGCCTTTTCTTCTCCATCCATCCAGATGTGACTTGCCTTCATCCAGCTGCCTCCAAACTAAATGCTGTGAAGTAAGCACAGAGTAACCTCAGTGAAATTTCGGTTAAAAGGGAGATTTACAGTGGGAAACGACAAGAGACATAGGACAATCACCATTCTTAGCAACAGTGGACTCCTGCTGAGCCAGCAACTTGATTAGACTTTGGATTTGGATTCCAGGGGTCTCCTTTGTCCCTGGTTCTACCCTTTGGCAAGGTTTATTTTTTCCTTCCATTTTCTTTCATGACTATATTTGAAGTAGGCATTGGAGAATAGATAAGTCTTCCCTGGTGGCTCAGACTGTAAAGAATCTGCCTGTAATGCTGGAGACCTGCGTTCAGTCCCTGGGTTGGGAAGATCCCCTGGAGAAGGAATTGGCAATCCACTCCAGTATTCTTGCCTAGGCAATCCCATGGACAGAGAAGACTGGTAGGCTACAGTCCCTGGGGTCGCAAAGAGTCGGAAAGGACTGAGCAACTAATACTTGGAGAATACACCATCTTTGGGGTGTGTGTGCAGTTTTTGTAGCAGTTTTCCTACTGGTTCCCATTTTGGGGGCCCCAAATTTAGTTTGCATTCCCAGGTTTTCTTTTTAAGCTCATGGTTTCTTTGGTAATATAACTTTCTGAAAAATTCTGTAGGCTTCTGATCTTCTGTCAGTCAGTTTTACATGCCAACAACCACATCCATACTTCCATGAAGGCTTATTCATTGTTTACCTGAAATTTAAATCTAACAGTGTCCTATGTTTTAATTCAGTAAATCTAGAAACTCTACAGTTACTGTGAAGAGTTGGACCAAATTTTACTGTCCAGGGTTCTTGGCCTTCCCCAGTCAATAGAAATTGACCAGAGGCCAGACAAGAAATTCAGGCAAGACTTTACCATGACCTCTCCTGCAGCAGGAGGGGAGCAAGAACGAAAAACAGCTCTCCTTGCTTGCTGGCGGTGGGGAGTGGAGGCGGAGGTGGGTAGTGGTGAGCCGGTTCCTTATACAAAGTAAAGGATCTGTCCAGGGGTCAGACTGGAGGGGTGGTTCAGGTGGTTTGCCCCACTCTTAGGTGATATTGTGTGCAGGGGGCATGTTCACTACCCTGTTTTTTTTGTTGTTGTTGTTGTTTTCCTCCTGATCCCCTTCTTTTGCTTCAGGACCTTCACACATGGCTTTTTTCCCCCCTTCTTTTAGGTCTCTTTGTATCTTTTGTCCAGAATTTGTCCCAACTATGCTTCCCTGGTGACTCAGACAGTAAAGAATCTGCCTGCAATGCAGGAAATCCTGGTTTGAGGCCTGGGTTGGAAAGATCCCCTGGAGAAGGAAATGGCTACCCTCCCTAGTATTCTTGCCTGGAGAATTCCGTGGACCTGGTGGCTACTGTTCATGGGATCATGAAGAGTCAGACTCAGCTGAGCAACTATCACTTTCACTTTCATGCATGCGTGCAGTTATTTTTAGTCTCATGCAATTTCTTTGAATTTGTTTGTTCAAGAAGAGCTTTGTCTAGGTGCAAGCACTGTAGCACTACAGAAAAGGATATCAGATCCCAGCCTGTCTCGAAATGTCCACCACTGTTGTCTAGGGCCTCTGTCCTTCCAGATCTTCCTGGGGCCAACACTGAAGCATTATTAGACCATGAATTTCAGACCTCGTCCCTTCAAACTGGAGATTTCTGTACTGATTAGAAGAGATGTAGCTGTGGCCACAGATTCAAAATTGTAACGGTTCCACCCAAGAGAAGTTCATTTCTCACACATCTAACAACCCTAGGAAGCAACCCACGTAGGGAAGATTAAGTCTGCTCCATTCCATCACTCATGTCCCAGGGATCCCCTGACAGAGTTCTGCCGTCTTCATCGCACTTCTAAGGACCCCTTGGGGATTATCATTCCCAGCAGGCAAGAGAGGGAGAGTGAGAGGGTAACAGGCAGTAAGGCCAGGGGTCTCCAAACGGAGGAAATAGCCTGCAAGTGTCAGACATTTTCTCTCTCTTAAGCGGCAGGAGGAAACAAACTAGCGATATTTTTTTCCTTCTCTATACAAATTTAAAAGGAGGTTTCTCTTAAGATTCTGTGTTGCCATAATGATACCTGGTTTCACCTCAAGTTAACCAATGCCTTTTTCTTATGGAAATGTTTATCTTAAGCTATGCTAATGTACTATGCATTTACCCCAATCCAGTATGTTATACTCTGATATTGTTCCTCTAATCTATGTAACGGGGAAGGCAATGGCAGCCCACCCCAGTACTCTTGCCTGGAAAATCCAATGGACGGAGTAGCCTGGTGGGCTGCAGTCCATGGGGTCGCTAACAGTCGGACAGACTGAGCGACTTCACTTTCACTTTTCTCTTTCATGCATTGGAGAAGGAAATGGCAACCCACTCCAGTATTCTTGCCTGGAGAATCCCAGGGATGGGGGAGCCTGGTGGGCTGCCGTCTATGGGGTCACACAGAGTCAGACACGACTGAAGTGACTTAGCAGCTTAGCAGTAGCAGCAATCTATGTAAATGAAACTATTTGGATGGTGATCTGCCCTTCTTCAAGATTCAAGTTAATCATTTTATGGCCCAAGATCAACCATTTGGAGCCAAGGTTATCCCAAAATACTCTTATGGGTGAGGGGCCTAGTGCCATTCTAAGTTTTGAGACATTCCTTTCTTTCATTAACAGACTGCTGGTGACTATATAACATCCAGCTGAATACTAGCAGGCGGGTACTCTTTCTGCCCCCTTCTGATGCCTATGTTAGAAGCTTTCTCTATCTCCTTTATACTTTAATAAAACTTTATGACACAAAAGCTCTGAGCAATCAAGCCTCGTCTCTGACCCCGGATTGAATTCTTCTACTCCGGAGGCCAAGAATCCCAGCATCGTAATTCAACAACCTTTCAAGAGGACTTAGGAGAAAGTGAGGTTGTGTTTTAGGGGCCTGGCTTGGAAGTAACACCCATTACTTCTATTTACCTTCCATGGGCTAAGACATGAGTTAACCTAACTGCAAGAGTTGCTGTAAGTTTAGGTACTTGCCCAAGAAGGCAAATAAACTAGATTTTGAATAAACTGCTTGCAAATTCTGCCCCAGACCTAACAAAGAATGTACAAGGCTTATGTGAATAAAACTTCAAACTTTTAATGTTGAAAGACATTTTAAAAAATACT
This sequence comes from Oreotragus oreotragus, assembly GCA_006410675.1. NCBI lineage: Eukaryota > Metazoa > Chordata > Mammalia > Artiodactyla > Bovidae > Oreotragus > Oreotragus oreotragus. Next base: position 185,572 of record SJYX01013030.1, on the reverse strand, counting down.
AAAATGAAAGGAGAGACATATTATGTCCTGATATGGACAGATATAAGAAGAATTAACATTTTCACAAGCATGTAAAAGTGTTAATTCTCCCCCGTATTAATCTAAAAATCGCATTAAATTGTAATTCAATCTGTAGTGGAGATTGTAACCAATACCATTGCCTTTGTTCTCTGGGCCTATGTCTTGGTTTTCTGTATTTTAACAAATCTTTTGGGAAAGGATTGAATAAGAAAATCATAACTGAATCTTTCATGGAAATTGATAAGATTTTAAATTTCACATGGTAGAAAATATCTAATTTTTTACTGTAGTGGAGTTGCTTTCCAAATGTTCCGTTAGTTTCTGCTGTACAACAAAGTGAATCAGCTATATATATACATATATCCCCTCCCTCTTGGAACCCACCCA
>SJYX01013030.1:151653-185038 GCA_006410675.1 Oreotragus oreotragus | reverse complement strand
CACCCCCCCCCCCCATGTTACCACTCTAAGTCATGATAGAGCACCAAGCTGAGCTCCCTGTGCTATATAAATCAGGTTCCCATTGCCCATCTGTTTTGTACATGATAGTGTATATATGTCAATGCAAATCTCTTAATTCATCCCACCCTTCCCTTTCCCACTGTGCCCTTATGTCCATTCTCTACATCTGCATCTCTATTCTTGCCTTGGAAATAGGCTCATCTGTACCATTTTCTACATTCCACATATATGAATTAATGTACAATATATGTTTCTCTCTTTCTGACTTATTTCACTGTGTGACAAACTCTAGGATCATCCACATTTCTACAAATAACTCAATTTCATTCCTCTTTATGGCTGGTAATATTCCATTGTATAAATGTACCACATCTTCATTATCCATTCATTAGTCATTGGACACTTAGATAGTTTCCATGTCCTGTATATTGTAAATAGTGCTGCAGTAAACATTGGGGTACATGTGACTTGTTAAATTATGGTTTTTTCAGGGTATATGCTCAGTAGTGGGATTACTGGGTCATGTGGTAGTTCTATTTTTAGTGCTCTAAGGAACCTCCATACTGTTCTCCACAGTGGCTGTGTCAATTTTCCCACCAACAGTGCACAGTCTTGCTTAGAAACCTGGAATGTTAGGTTCATGATTCAAGGTAAATTGGACATGGTCAAGCAGGAGATGGCAAGAGTGAACATCAACATTTCAGGAATCAGTGAACCAAAGTGGATGACATTGGATGAATTTAATTCAGATGACCATTATAAATACTACTGTGGGAAAGAATCCCTTGAAAGAAATGGAGTAGCCTTCACAGTCAACAAAAGAGTCCAAAATGGAGTACTTGAGTACAGTCTCAAAAATGACAGAATGATCTCAGTTTGTCCAAAGCATACCTTTCAATATCACATTAATCCAAGTCTGTGCCCCAACCACTAATGCCAAAGAAGCTAAAGTCAAATGGTTCTATGAAGAGCTACAAGACCTTCTAAAACTAACATCAAAAAAAATATGTCCTTTTCATCATAGGGGATTGGAATGCAAAAGTAGGAAGTCAAGAGATACCTAGAGTAATAAGTAACAGGCAAGATTGGTCTCGGGGTACAAAATGAAGCAGAGCAAAGGCTAACAAAGTTTTGCCAAGAGAACACGCTGGTCGTAACACACTTCTCCAACAACACAGATGATGACTGTACACATGGACATCACATGATTATCAATACTGAAGTCAGATTGATTATATTCTTTGCAGCAGAAGATGGAGAAGCTCTGTTCAGTCAGTAGAAACAAAACTGGGAACTGACTGTGGCTCACATCATGAACTTCTTATTGCAAAATTCAGGTTTAAATTGAAGAAAGTAGGGAAACCACCAGACTGTTCAAGTATAACTTAAGTCAAATCCCTTATGATTATATGGTAGAAATGACAAGTATGTTCAAAGGATTACATCTGGTTGACAAAATGCCAGGGGAACTATGGTCAGAGGTTCATAACTTTGTACCAGAGGTGGTGAACAAAACTATCCCTCCCCCCAAAAAAATGTAATAAGGCAAAATGGTTATTTGAGAAGGCCTTACAAATAGCTGAGAAAAGAAGAGAAGCAAAAGGAAAAGGGAAAGATACCCAACTGAATGCACAGTTTCAGAGAATAGCAAGAGAGACAATAAAGCTTTCTTAACTGAACCATGCAAAGAAATAGAGGAAAACAACAGAATGGGAAAGACTAGAGAAAGACTTAAAGACTTCAAGAAAATTGGAAATATCAAAGGAACATTTCATGCAAGAATGGGCATGATAAAGGAAAGAAACAGTAAAGACTTAACAGGCAAAATAAATTAAGAAGAGGTGACAAGAATATACAAAAAAACTGTACAGAAAAGGTCTTGATGACCCTGATAACCACAATGGTGTGATCATTCATCTAGAGCAAGACATCCTGGAATGCAAAATCAAGTGAGTTAGGAAGAATTATTACCAATAAAGATAGTGGAGATGTTGGAATTCCAGATGAGCTATTTAAGATACTAAAAGATGATGCTGTTAAAGTGCTGCACTCAATATGCTGGCAGATTTGGAAAACATAGCAGAGCCCACAGGACTGGAAAAGGTCAGTTTTTATCTCAATTCCAAAAAAGGGCAATGCTAAAGAATACTCACACTGCCAAACAATTGTACTCACTTCCTGTGCTAGTAAGGTTATGATCAAAAACCTTTAAGCTAGGCTTCAACAGTACTTGAATCAAGAACTTTCAGATGTACAAGCTGGGTTTAGAAAAGGTACAGGAACTAGAGATCAAACTGCCAGCATCCATTGGATCATAGAGAAGGCAAGAGAATTTCAGAAAAAATCTACTTCTGTTTCATTGACTACACAAAAGCCTTTGACTGTGTGGATCACAAAAGCCTTTGACTGTGTGGATCACAAAAGCCTTTGACTGTGTGGATCCAACAAACCGTGGAAAATTCTTAAAGAGATGAGGTACCAGGCCACCTTACCTGCCTCTTGAGAAACCTGTATGCAGGTCAAGAAGCAACAGTTAGAACCAGACATATAACAACAGACTGGTTCAAAATTGGGAAAGGAATATGTTAAGGCTGTATACTGTCACCCTGTTTATTTAACTTATATGAAGAATATGTCATACAAAATGCTGGGCTGGATGAATCACAAGCTGGAATCAAGATTGTCAGGAAAAATATCAACAATCTCAGATATGCAGATGATAGAACTCTAATGGCAGAAAGTGAAGAGGAACTAAAGAGCCTCTTGAAGAGGGTGAAAGAGGAGAATGAAAAGGCTGGTTTAAAACTCAACATGTAAAAAACTAAGATCATGACATCTGGTCCCATCACTTCATGACATATAATGGGAGAAAAGTGAAAACAGTGGCAGATTTTATTTTCTTGGTCTCCAAAATCACTACAGATGATGACTTGCTCCTTGGAAGATAAGATATGACAAACCTAGACAGGATATTAAAAAATAGAGACATCACTTTGAAGACAAAAGTCTGTATAGTCAAAGCTATGGTTTTTCCAGTAGTCATCTATGTGAGAGTTGGACCAAAAAGAGGGCTGAGCATTGAATCATTGATCTTTCAAACTGTGGTGCAGGAGAGGACTCTTAAGAGTCCTTAGACAACAAGGAGATCAAACCAATCAATCCTAAAGAAAATCAACTCTAAATAGTCACTGGAAAGATTGATGCTGAAGTTGAAGCTCCAATACGTTAGCCATCTGATGTGAAGAGCCAACTCAGTGGAAAAGACCCTGATATTGGGAAAGATTGAGGGCAAGAGGAGAAGGCAGCAGCAGAGGATGAGATGGTAGGATGGCATCGTTGATTCAATGGACATGAGTTTGAGCAAACTCCACAAGATAGTGCAGGACAGGGAAGCCTGGAGTGCTGCAGTCCGTGAGGACACAGAGAGTCATGAGGACATGACTAACAGCTAAACAACAGTGCCAGGGGGTACCCTTTTCTTCACACCTTTTCCAGCATTTATTGTTCATTGAGTCCTTTGACTACAGCCATTCTGACCCATGTGAGGTGATGCCTCACTGTAGTTTTTCCTTTTAAAGACTTTACTTTTTAGAGTAGTTTTAGGTTCACATCAAAACTGATCAGGAAGGTTCGAGTTCCCAAGTACTCCATAACCTGCCACATGCATAGCCTTCCTCATGGATCCCCCACAAGAGTGCTACATTTGTTACAATAAATGAGATACATTTGCCAAAACCCATAGAATGTATAACACCAGGAGCAGTTCTAATGTAAACTTTGGATGATGATCATTGCAGTTTTGGTATGCATTTCTCTAATGATTAGTGATGGTGAGCATCTTTTCCTTGCCTCTTGGCCATCTGCATACTTTCTTTGGAGAAATGTCTTGTGCCCATTTTTTGACTGGGTTATTTGTTTTTTTGATATTGAGTTCCACATGCTGTTTGTGTATTTTGGAGATTAATCTTTTGTCCTTTGATTCTTTTACAAATATTTTTTTCCCATCCTGAGTGTTATCTTTCATCGCGTTTATGGTTTCCTTTGCTGTGAAAAAGCTTTTACATTTAATTAGGTCCTATTTGTTTATTATTGTTTTCATTTTCATTACTTTAGGAGGTGGGTCAAAAAAGATCTTGCTGTGATTTACGTCAAGAAGTGCTTTTCCTATGTTTTATTCTAAGAGTTATATATCTTGTCCAGTCTTACATTTAGGTTTTTAATTTATTTTGAGTTTATTTTTGGGTATGGTGTTAGGTAGTGTTCTAATTTCATTCTTTTATATGTAGCTGTCCAGTTTTCCCAGCACCACTTATTGAAGGGAGTGTCTTTTCTCCACTGTATAGTCTTGCCTCCTTTGCATAGATTAGGTGACCATAGGTGTGTGGGTTTATCTCTGGACTTTCTGTCCTACACCATTGATCTATATTCCCTTTTTTGTGCCAGTACCATACTGTCTTGATTCTCAGTGGTGAAAAACTAAAAGCATTTCCTCTAAGATCAGAAGGAAGACAAGGATGCCCATTCTTGTCACTCTTATTCAACATAATTTTGGAAGTCCTAGCCATGGCAATCAGAGAAGAAAAAGAAATAAAAGGAATACAGTTTGGAAAAGGTGAAGTAAAACTGTAACTATTTGCAGATGAGATGATCTGCAAATTTTCTAAACATAGAAAATCTGAAAGATATCATTAGAAAACTACTAGATTTAATCAATAAATTTGGTAAAGTTGTAGGATACAAAATTAATGCACAGAAATGTCTTGTATCCCTCCACACTAACAACAAAAGTTCAGAAAGAGAAATTAAGGAAATAATCACATTTTCCATCACAACAACAAAATATATATATATATATGTTGGAATAAACCTACCTGAGGAAGCAAAAGATCTGTACTTAGAAAATTATAAAACACTGATGAGAAAAAAGGAAGATGACACAAACAGATGGGAAAATACACCATATGCTTGGACTGGAAGAATCAATATTGTGAAAATGATTATACTACCCAAAGTAACCTACAGAGTCAGTGCAATCCCTATCAAATTACCAATGGCATTCTTCACAAAATTAGAACAAAAAATTGTACAATTTATATTGCAACACGAAAGACTCCAAATAGCCAGAAGCAATCGATAAAGAAAACTGGAGCTGGAGGAATCAAGCTCCCTGACTTCAGAGAATATCTAATTTTTTAAATAAGACAATATAGTGTGATTATCACTACCCACCAATTATAATTTAAAATGGTGGTACTGGTACAAAAGTAGATAAGTAGGAAAGATAAACAAATGAAGCAATTCAGGAAATATTCTTAATATTGTTCAGACTTAAGAAAAAATCCTGTCACATGCTACAAGGATGAATCATGAGGGCATTAGGTGAAATAAGCCAATCACATGCACAAATACTGTATGATACTACTTATATGAAGTCCTTCAGTTCAGTTCCTTTCCGTTCAGTTGCTCAGTCGTAATTCAGAGACAGAAAGTAGCTGGTGGTTGCCAGGCACTGGGTCGGGGAGGGGACGGGGGTGCAGTTTTTTAAGGGGGTACAAAGTTTCAGTTTTTTAAGATAAAAAGTTCTGGAAATCTTTCCCACAGCAATGTAAATATACTTAAGAATTATATGTACTTAAAAATAGTTACAGTGGCAAACTTCATGCTATTTGTAACCACAATTATGTTTATCAAGTTAAAAGAATGCATGTTACTATATTGATAGGATAGTGGCTTATGAAAATTTTTAAAAATTCAAGTTTCAAGTGTTTCAAATCAGTGGTAAAAAGACAGCACATTCAAGAAATAATTCCCTTCTGGAAAAAAAATGCTTCCTTACGTTATAAAAACAGTAAGATTCTGATAAAAAACAAAACTGTAAACTTAGAAAAAATGTTAGAGAACGTTTTCAAAGCACTGAAGTATTGCAAAGGACAGATAAATATCAAAATTGTACACTTAGAAAATATAGGGAGTTGCTTCTTTACTTTGGAGTAGTATAAAAGTATATTTCTTGTGAACATGACCTTCACAGAAGACTGAATGAAACATAGCCAATAAACCTATGAAAAGGTGATAATTCTTATTTAAAATCAAAACAAACAAAATAAAGTCATACTGAAATTTTTTCCTCATCTAGCAGGTTGGGTTTAATTTAAAGCCTGCAGAGTAATGAATGTTCTTTGTAGTCTTTCAGAAAAATTGGATGCATTTGTCAAAATTGTAAATGTGTACATATTTTTATTCATGAACTTTCCACTAGGAATCTGTCTTAAAAATTCCCGTATGTGAAAAGGAATGCTTATATAAAAATATACACTGCAGCATGTTGATTTGAGGAAAGAGCAGAAGTTAAATATTCATCAACAGTGGTTGGCTAAATAAACTGTGTTACATCTATATTGTGCAATACTACGTAGTCATTACAAAGAATACCGTTAGTTTATAAGTACTGACCTTGGAGAATCCCTAAGACATATCATTAAAAAAAATGCCATCATTAGAGAAATGCAGTCAAAACTACAATGAGATATTACCTCACACCAGTCAGAATGGCCTCATCAAGAAGTCTATGAAGAATAAATGCTGGAGAGGGTGTGGATAAAAGGGAACACTCTTGCACTGTTGGTGGGAATGTAAATTGACACAGCCACTATAGAAAATGGTATGGAGAGTCCTTAAAAAACTAGGAATAAAACCACCATATGACCCAGCAATCCCACTCCTAGGCATATACCCTGAGGAAACCAAAATTGAAAAAGACACGTGTCCCATTGTTAATTGCAGCACTATTTACAACAGCTAGAACCTAGATGTCCATTGCCAGATGAATGGATAAAGAAGTTGTGGTACATATACAGTGGAATATTATTCAGCCATAAATGGAATGCATCTGAGTCCGTTCTAATGAGGTGGATGAACCTAGAACCTATTTTACAGAGTGAAGTAAGTCAGAAAGAAAAAGATAAATATCGTATTCTAACAAATATATATGGAATCTAGAAAAATGATACTGAAGAATTTGTTTACAGGGCAACAATGGAGAAACAGACATACAGAATAGACTTATGGACATGGGGAGAGGGGAGGAGAGGGTGAGATATATAGAGTAACATGGAAATTTACATTACCGTACGTAAAATAGATAGCCAACAGGAATTTGCTGTATGGCTCAGGAAACTCAAATAGGGACTCTGTATCAACCTAGAGGGGTGGGATGGGGAGGGAGATGGGAAGGAGGTTCAAAAGGGAGGGGGTATATGTATACCTATGGCTGATTATTGTCAATGTTTGACAGAAAACAACAGAATTCTATAAAGCAATTATCCTTCAATAAAAAAATTAATTGAATTTAAAAAAAAACAACCCAGTACATCCAACAGGATCAATTCTGAAGGTACCTGACAAAATTATGGGAAAGATGCATACTGCCTTGGTCAGATATTGCTACAGTTCTGTTGTATCACAAACTCAGTGGACCTGAACAACCATTTGTTATTGTGATGACTCTCTAGCTCATGGAGCAGCTGTGTCTCAACTGGTGAGCTATGTGCTGATCTCTTCTGTGTATTTCCCATCCTTCTTGGATCAGCAGGGTGACCAGAACTCGCACTGCTCAGGCTCAAGAGCCTGAGCAGAAACATGAAAGACTTCTTAATGCCTGATTTGGAATTGGCACACAATTGCTTCTACCCACTGCCCTTGGCAGAGGCAGGTCCCACATCCCAAGCCAAAGTTAAGACCCTCTGACCAGAAGTCCTTGCACAGAGGAATGGAATTCTGGGGCCAGTGAGTCAATCTACTATGAAGACTAAATTGTTAACAATAGTTATTTCTCAGGAAGAGATTTTGCATGATTATTTTATGCATCTATTTATTAAATATTGACTGGTGGTAGGTTTAGTCTCTAACTCATGTACAACTCTTGTGAACCCATGGACTGTAGCCTGTCAGCCTCCTCTGTCCATGGGATTTCTTAGGCAAGAATACTGGAGTCTGTTGTCATTTCCTTCTCCAGGGGATCTTCCTGACCCAAGGACTGACATGTCTCCTATACTGCAGGCAGATTATCTACTGCTGAGCCACCAGTGAAGCCCAAATATTGACTAGCCTTTACTATATATCAAGCTCTGTTCTTGGCATTGGCCAAAACCACCACCCAACAAACACCTTTCCCTCATGGAGCTTATATTCTAGTAGAGAAGATGTCTTAAAGGAGAAAATAGGAAAAATATATAGCATGTTAGATAGTAATAAATGCTGAAGAGGAAAATAAAACAGAGAGAGGAGACATACATTTGGTCTGTAGGGAGAGGGAATATGAATGTTTAGATCATGTGTCAGGGAAGGACAGAGACTAAAAGATAATTCTTCAATGAAACTCTGAAGGAAGTGAGGAAATAAGCCATCTGGGTATTGGGGAAGGGCCTTCTGGATGGAGGAACAGCAGGTGCAAAGGCCCTGCCAGAGTAGTATGACCAGCAAGTTCAGAAAGGAGGATGGGCTGTGGTGGCTGGGCAGAACAAACACGGGAAAGAGGAAGCTTTCACCAGAGAGGCCACAAACCCCGTCATGGCCCTGACAGGTGCCGCCCTAGGGACTGAAGACACCAGCCCAAGACCCAAGACAGGCAGGTTCTTGCTTGCTTTCCTACTAGGAATTTTCAGATATTCTCAGAAACTCATTGCATGTTCCTATGCTCTGCTCCTTGGCAGGTGTTACTCTGGGCCTTTTTCATGCCTGCTGAGCTGGATTCCCTTCCAATGACAGGGGATCCCTCAGAACCATCTTCTGGGTTCTGTGGGTCTTTCGTCTCAGTTTCTGGCCTTGCCCGACAGCTTCTTCTCCGATTAACCAAGGTGTGACAGACAGAGCTCTGTGGAATATGCAATGATTGCTAAGTGGATTGGTCAAAGATCAGGAAAATTATGATCAAGATGGTGCGTGAAAGGTGCAATCAATTATTAGGTTAGTGCAAACATAATTGTGATTTGGGACTGTGAATTTTAATTAAAACTAGGCTCATGTGTGCATGCAGGCTAAGTCGCTTTAGCCGTGTCCACATCTTTGCGATCCTATGGACTATAGCCTGCCAGGCTCCTCTGTCCATGGAATTCTCCAGGCAAGAATACTGGAGTGGGTTACCATGCCCTCCTCCAGGGGATCTTCCTGACCCAGGGATTGAACCTGCCTCTCCTCGATTTCTTCATTGCAGGCGGACTCTTTAACACTGAGCCGTCTGGGAAGCCCTACAACTAGACTCAAACACATCTTTATTAGTCAAAATAGGAACCATCACAATCAACACATTGTTGCCAATGAGAAATAAGTTGATTTATATGTGTAGCATAAAAATCCATGCTTCAGGATTGAAGAACTCTTGGAAAGTTTTTTCTGCCTCCTGCTGGTTGTGGAAGCATTTTCCTTGCAAAAAGTTGTCAAGATGCTTGAAGAAGTGGTAGTCGGTCAGGTGAATGTAGTGGATGAAGCAAAATTTTGTAGCCCAATCTGCTCAACTTTTGAAGTGCTGCTTGTGGAATGTGCAAATGTCATGGAGCAGAATCTGGTCCTTTTGGACCCAGTGCCAGCTGCAGGTGTTGCAGTTTTCAGTGCATCTCATCAGTTTGTTGAGCATACTTCTCGGATGTAATGATTTTGCCAAGAGTTCAGAAAGCTGTAATGAATCAGACCAGCAGCAGAGCACCAAATGGTGACCATGACCTTTTTTTTTTCAGTGCAAATTTGACTTTGAGAAGTGCTTTGGAGCTGCTTCTCGGTCCAACCACTGGACTAACTGGTCATCACCATATAAAGTCCAATTTTCATCACATGTCACATCCAATTGAGAAATGATTCATTGTTGTTGCATAGAGTAAGAGAAGGCGACACTTCAAAACAATTTTTTTGATTTGCAATCAGCTTCTTAGGCACCCACTTATCGAGTTTTCTCATCTTTCCAATTGTCTTCAAATCCCAAACGAACATAGAATGGTCAGCATTGAGTTCTTCAGCAACTTCTTGTGTAGTTGTAGGAGAATCAATTTTGATTATTGCTCTTAAGTAGTTGTTGTCAACTTTGCTGGTTGATCACTGTGCTTGTCATCTTCAAGGCTCTCATCTCCCTTGCAAAACTTCTTGAACCACCTCTGCACTGTATGTTTTTTAACAGTTCCTGAGCCAAATGTGTTGTTGATGTTGCAAGTTGTTTCTGCAGCTTTATGACCCATTTTGAACTCTAGTAAGAAAATTTGCTTTTTTGTCTAACATTATTTCCATAGTCTAAAATAAATATAAAATACACAACAAGTAATGTCTTTAACAAAAACCTAAAGTGATAAATGCACATTAAAATGATGTATAACATAACCACATTTATATAAGAATGTATTCCAATATCATATGACAAAGTTCAACAATACAAAACCTACAATTACTTGTGCACCAACCTAATAGAAAATGGTTTAAGTACTCCTAGCCATGGCTACTGAATTTCAGACTCTGGAAGCTTCTTTCAGAGGACACAAAGGAATTGAACCCAAATAAGAAAAGCCATTAAATCTATTTGGCATAGAATGGTACCTGTTAGTTCTGACATCACAGAAACAAGCATAAAACCAAAATCACTGGAGAAGTATGTACCATAGAAAAAAATGAAGTTCTCCTGCTATAGAATTCAAATAAATTATATATGAAATTACACATGCATACACACCTCAAATGGTCCAGATAAAACACATTTTTTTCAAAGAAGTGGGGATCAATGGGGATGAGTTCCGTAAAAGACAAAATATTTTCCCATTGCATTAAATAATAGTGCATTTCAGCTAATCCCTGTAATTGCTATTGATGCAATAAATGGAGAAATCTATTAAGTCCTTGAATTTTAATAACCTTGATGCTACAAGTCACAGTAACAAATTAAGATTGCTTCTCTGAGTGAACACATTAGCCAGGTTTGCCCTTTCGGACCTAACACAGAGAACAGGCTGCATATAGCCAATATCATTAAGTAAGGACCCTGGAGATTAGACCTAGACAGATTCCCAAAACACAGCCACAAGCCTGAAGATGATGTGGTTTGTGGTGTAGCCAGCCCTCTGGGATATATCTAGGATATAATTTTCAAAGACAAAATGGGGATAAAGGCAAAAGAGTACTAATAAGTACTAACAATGAGTTTGTATGATTGTGTGCTTAATAGCTATTGTCAGGAAATCAACAATGACGAAAACATATCGCTACCTGTATCCAGGAAGTAGTGTTTAAACATCTATTTTTTGAAGTCTGAAAATAAAGCATGGACTCCATTAACAGTGTGGCTTCCCGGGCCCCCCCTCCAGAGTTGTTCCCCCCACTTGACTTTTTTGGGTGTTAAAAATGTATATAAAATATATCCTCTTACTGACATCTGATGTGGGATTTCAAGATTGATTTGATGATGTCCTTCACCTTGAATGTAATGCTAAGTGGAAAATGGGATTCCAATAATCCACAGTGTGCAGGGGTGTTAGGATTCAATTGCCTTCGGGGTTGCTAGGGAAGCAACTCCTATTGACGTGAATGCCCTGGGTGCTATACTTGGCATTCACAGTGGTGACAACGATGACAAAGCTGGCAAGGAGGGATGGGAAAGCCACATGTGACTGCACAAGAGGGCAGTCACAAGCCAGCATGACTGACTGACATGCTGTCAGTACTTTAACCCCTTGGTTCCCATCACGATCAGAAAATCAGAGAGCTTCTGCGGTGACACTCAGAACAAAACAGGATAAATCATTTTCTTTTCTTAAAGTAGCATGACAAACATGGCTGTAACACAGGCTCAGAATGTAACTGTGTAGGTGGCATCATTACAATGTAACTTGCCAACACTCTTGTGTAGAAGCAAGGCTGGACTGTGGTGTAGGAGCACCCTGAGATTTCAAATTGGGTCATGTGTGTGGATTCCAGAAAAGCTGCAGATTTGGAACTCTGCAAGATGCTCTGCTCCACCCTTGCTGGAAGAAGTGGCCCATGTACATTGTGCAAAAAAAACCTTTCTTTCTCTGAAGATCCTTTAATAACTTTCATGGGAGAGTCGCCTTACAAGTTGATGCTTATGATCCTCCAGCCCACCCGCTCACATATTACTGCCCTGTGACTCATAGTTAGGGTCACAACTAGCAAGTAGGTTTCACAAGGACAAATGCAAAATCTGATTAAGGAGGAGATTTTTCCAGTTAGTGGGGTTGGGGGTGAGAGAGGAACGGGGGTAGGTGTGGTGGAGAAGCTGTCTCTTATACACATCTAGATGTGTATAAGAGACAGATTTACAACAGCTAGAACCTAGATGTCCATTGCCAGATGAATGGATAAAGAAGTTGTGGTACATATACAGTGGAATATTATTCAGCCATAAATGGAATGCATCTGAGTCCGTTCTAATGAGGTGGATGAACCTAGAACCTATTTTACAGAGTGAAGTAAGTCAGAAAGAAAAAGATAAATATCGTATTCTAACAAATATATATGGAATCTAGAAAAATGATACTGAAGAATTTGTTTACAGGGCAACAATGGAGAAACAGACATACAGAATAGACTTATGGACATGGGGAGAGGGGAGGAGAGGGTGAGATATATAGAGTAACATGGAAATTTACATTACCGTACGTAAAATAGATAGCCAACAGGAATTTGCTGTATGGCTCAGGAAACTCAAATAGGGACTCTGTATCAACCTAGAGGGGTGGGATGGGGAGGGAGATGGGAAGGAGGTTCAAAAGGGAGGGGGTATATGTATACCTATGGCTGATTATTGTCAATGTTTGACAGAAAACAACAGAATTCTATAAAGCAATTATCCTTCAATAAAAAAATTAATTGAATTTAAAAAAAAACAACCCAGTACATCCAACAGGATCAATTCTGAAGGTACCTGACAAAATTATGGGAAAGATGCATACTGCCTTGGTCAGATATTGCTACAGTTCTGTTGTATCACAAACTCAGTGGACCTGAACAACCATTTGTTATTGTGATGACTCTCTAGCTCATGGAGCAGCTGTGTCTCAACTGGTGAGCTATGTGCTGATCTCTTCTGTGTATTTCCCATCCTTCTTGGATCAGCAGGGTGACCAGAACTCGCACTGCTCAGGCTCAAGAGCCTGAGCAGAAACATGAAAGACTTCTTAATGCCTGACTTGGAATTGGCACACAATTGCTTCTACCCACTGCCCTTGGCAGAGGCAGGTCCCACATCCCAAGCCAAAGTTAAGACCCTCTGACCAGAAGTCCTTGCACAGAGGAATGGAATTCTGGGGCCAGTGAGTCAATCTACTATGAAGACTAAATTGTTAACAATAGTTATTTCTCAGGAAGAGATTTTGCATGATTATTTTATGCATCTATTTATTAAATATTGACTGGTGGTAGGTTTAGTCTCTAACTCATGTACAACTCTTGTGAACCCATGGACTGTAGCCTGTCAGCCTCCTCTGTCCATGGGATTTCTTAGGCAAGAATACTGGAGTCTGTTGTCATTTCCTTCTCCAGGGGATCTTCCTGACCCAAGGACTGACATGTCTCCTATACTGCAGGCAGATTATCTACTGCTGAGCCACCAGTGAAGCCCAAATATTGACTAGCCTTTACTATATATCAAGCTCTGTTCTTGGCATTGGCCAAAACCACCACCCAACAAACACCTTTCCCTCATGGAGCTTATATTCTAGTAGAGAAGATGTCTTAAAGGAGAAAATAGGAAAAATATATAGCATGTTAGATAGTAATAAATGCTGAAGAGGAAAATAAAACAGAGAGAGGAGACATACATTTGGTCTGTAGGGAGAGGGAATATGAATGTTTAGATCATGTGTCAGGGAAGGACAGAGACTAAAAGATAATTCTTCAATGAAACTCTGAAGGAAGTGAGGAAATAAGCCATCTGGGTATTGGGGAAGGGCCTTCTGGATGGAGGAACAGCAGGTGCAAAGGCCCTGCCAGAGTAGTATGACCAGCAAGTTCAGAAAGGAGGATGGGCTGTGGTGGCTGGGCAGAACAAACACGGGAAAGAGGAAGCTTTCACCAGAGAGGCCACAAACCCCGTCATGGCCCTGACAGGTGCCGCCCTAGGGACTGAAGACACCAGCCCAAGACCCAAGACAGGTAGGTTCTTGCTTGCTTTCCTACTAGGAATTTTCAGATATTCTCAGAAACTCATTGCATGTNGAGAGAGAGAAGGAAGGGGAAAGATTAGAGACAGATTTGCTAATTCAAACCACCAGGCACAAAGGTAAAATGAGCGTGGGTTTTAAGAGATTTAAACCATTAAATGCAGATTTCAATACTAGATAAATCTGAACTTACCCAGGAGAGAGCACTTCTAGAGTGATAAAAGAAATGTTCACATATTGAGATACAGGGAAGTTATTCTGGCTTACACTTGAATTAACCTCAGTTTGATGCTAAATAAAATAGCCTGTTTGTAGCCTATCAAACATACCTTGTACCTCTGCTTTAATTATTAAAGAAATGGGCACACTGACCAGACGTGAAGAACATCCATGTTAAAAATAAAAAGATTAAATGTCTCCCTTCCTAGGATGTCAGTAATGGTCCTCCCTTGATGATGATAATCACTTCCTAGGTGTCAAGGCCATGCTGACTTGCTGTATATGTGCTGGACCATTGTTGTTGTTTTTTTTTAAACCTTGAAGAAATCTAACCCTGACTTGTTTAATGTTCTTTGTTCTGACAAGATATAAAACTGTGCCGAAAACCCTGCTTCTCAAGCGTAGTTTCTCAGTGTCATCTGGGAAAGAAATTCCAGGCTAGTTCTAAGTTTGATTCAAATAAAATTCTTCTCTATTCTTATTATTGATTGTTCACTGACTATTTTCATCAACAAGAGATTTGGGCCGAATGGGTTAATGGAGCTCTTTATGGGAGCTATCAGCTTCCTTGGCACTGAGGTGAAATCCAGACTGGACAGTGGCCCACATCGGATGAAGCCATCTCTGATCTCTGTGATGGCCCATGTGCAGAAATCTCCACATTCTACAGAAGACCACTCTCATCCACTATACTGATATTATCATGATGACTGAACCTGGTGAGCAGGAATACCAAGAGCCTTAAATGTCTTAATGAAGCATGTGTGTGGCAGAAGCTGAGCAAGAAACCTGGTGAACCTCAGGGGCCCAGACCCCAGGGAGGTTTCTAAGGGCCAGATGATCTGAAGCATGTTGGGACATTCCCTCAAAAGTGAAAGAAAAGTTGCTTCTCTTCTACTCCCTATTGCTCAAAACTGGACAGCTTTGGGTGGGTCTCTTTGGAGGCAATATATGCCATATTTGAAATGTCTGCCCAAATCCGTTTACTGAAAAATCTACCAAACTCTAGATTTTCAGTGGGGCCTGGAGCAAGTGTCTTGGGCCTTATGGAACAGTGTCATGGTAATTGAAATGTCTGTTTCCAACAGGGATATAGTGTGGGGCTTCTGGCCAATCAAAATAGAAAATTACAATGTAAAAACCTAAGTTTGGTGAGCAAAGCCATGTTACCTGCTGCCTACAATTATTATTTAAGGATAAACTCTTGCTATGAAATTGAACTTTGTAGCAGAATGAGGACTCAGTGACCCTGTGATGGAAACTTATCCCCATGCATTGGCTGTGCTCTGACACATGGAACCACAGGGTGGAAGTGGTTTGTAAGAGAAGAGGTTTGCTAGTCCAGGAGGCACAAATTGGTTTCACAAACAGGTGGCTCAGACTCCGATCACATCTTCTACTTCTCCAGCTCCTACTCCCCAACCCACAATTTACACATAGGACCTCATGGGGAATTCCTTATGACAGCCTGGTTCACAGATGGTCCTGCCTGAGATGCTGGCACCAATCACTACATCCTCCCTCAAGGGAGGCCTTAAAGAACAGAGCAAGAGATACCCTCCAAGTAGGTAAAAACTTGAGCAGGACATTTAGCTTTTTACTTTGTTTAGAATCCACTGTTGACATCATGTTATTTCAAACGGTACTTCTTCTGATCAAAGCACTCACTTTACAATCAAAGGAATAGCATAATAGACTCATGAAATTAATATATCTTACTACATGCCATGTCACCCAGAAGGGGTTGTCCTGATATGATGGTAGGGTGGCCTGAGAAAGATCCATATGGTACCCATTGGGAGGTAGCACCCTGGACGTGGTCCACTTGAACCAGCAAGCAATCATGAGAATACAACAGTCTGGAAATCAAAGCTAAGTGGAAATGGGTTTTCTCACTAGTATGTCTAATATCTCTTCTGCAGAATTTTTGCTTCCCATCCTTAGAACTGTGTACTTTGCTGGTCTGTACATCACAGTTCCAAGGAGAGGGATGCTTCTGCCAGAGAACACAATGGTGTATCAATTGGATTGAAAACGGAGGCTGTATCCTCTCACATGGGGCTCTTTATGCCTCTATAAAGAGGAGGGTTACTGTCCTAATTAAGGTAAATGATTCTGATTACTAAAGAGAAACTGAGTTTCTGCTACACAAAGAAGGTAGGAAAGATGTACCTGGAGAAAGTGCTGGGGTACCTCTCCCATGCCCCTTTCATGTCTAATAGGAAATAGTGGATAATTTTATGAGTTAAATTGTGTCCACCCCAAAAGATGTTTAAGTCCCAAACTCTGGTGTCTGTGAATATGACCTTATTTGGAAATACAGTCTTTGCAGATGTAACCATGATAGGAGGAAGTCATATCAAATTAGAGTGGCCACCCAATATGACCTCCAGTACGACAGGTACCCTTAGAAAAGTGGAGAAGAGACACACAAACACACAGAGGAAGAATGCCATCTGTCAACAGAGGCAGAGATTGGAGTTATGTAGGAACAAATCAAGTAATGACAAGGTTTCCAGCTACCATCAGAAGCTAGTGTTACAAATTAAGTTGTATGGACCCTGTTTGAGCTCTAGATCAGCTGAGGCTCTCTGCCTTGGTGGGGGAAGTCTCTTTTTCCATTCAAATTTGAGTAGGTGAATAATGAAGCTGAAGCTGAGATGGGCACAGCTCAAGCTTTATTCAGTGGCCAGAGAATGGAGAAGGCAATGGCACCCCACTCCAGTACTGTTGCCTGGAAAATCCCATGGACGGAGGAGCCAGGAAGGCTGTAGTCCATGGGGTCACTAAGAGTCAGGCACGACTGAACGACTTCACTTTCACTTTTCACTTTCATGCATTGGAGAAGGAAATGGCAACCCACTCCAGTGTTCTTACCTGGAGAATTCCAGGGACAGAGGAGCCTAGTGGGCTGCCGTCTATGGGGTCGCACAGAGTCGGACATGACTGAAGCGACTTAGCAGCAGCAGAGAATGGAGAAGGAACTAAGNCGACTTCACTTTCACTTTTCACTTTCATGCATTGGAGAAGGAAATGGCAACCCACTCCAGTGTTCTTACCTGGAGAATTCCAGGGACAGAGGAGCCTAGTGGGCTGCCGTCTATGGGGTCGCACAGAGTCGGACATGACTGAAGCGACTTAGCAGCAGCAGAGAATGGAGAAGGAACTAAGTTCACAGATCAACTTCTCACCCCACATGGGAAAAGGTGTTTAATTTTAAAGGATAAAGACTGTCTCTTATACACATCTAGATGTGTATAAGAGACAGCATGTACATTGTGCAAAAAAAACCTTTCTTTCTCTGAAGATCCTTTAATAACTTTCATGGGAGAGTCGCCTTACAAGTTGATGCTTATGATCCTCCAGCCCACCCGCTCACATATTACTGCCCTGTGACTCATAGTTAGGGTCACAACTAGCAAGTAGGTTTCACAAGGACAAATGCAAAATCTGATTAAGGAGGAGATTTTTCCAGTTAGTGGGGTTGGGGGTGAGAGAGGAACGGGGGTAGGTGTGGTGGAGAAGAGAGAGAGAGGGGGAGAGACAAAGGAGGGGGTGGAGAGAGAGAAGGAAGGGGAAAGATTAGAGACAGATTTGCTAATTCAAACCACCAGGCACAAAGGTAAAATGAGCGTGGGTTTTAAGAGATTTAAACCATTAAATGCAGATTTCAATACTAGATAAATCTGAACTTACCCAGGAGAGAGCACTTCTAGAGTGATAAAAGAAATGTTCACATATTGAGATACAGGGAAGTTATTCTGGCTTACACTTGAATTAACCTCAGTTTGATGCTAAATAAAATAGCCTGTTTGTAGCCTATCAAACATACCTTGTACCTCTGCTTTAATTATTAAAGAAATGGGCACACTGACCAGACGTGAAGAACATCCATGTTAAAAATAAAAAGATTAAATGTCTCCCTTCCTAGGATGTCAGTAATGGTCCTCCCTTGATGATGATAATCACTTCCTAGGTGTCAAGGCCATGCTGACTTGCTGTATATGTGCTGGACCATTGTTGTTGTTTTTTTTTAAACCTTGAAGAAATCTAACCCTGACTTGTTTAATGTTCTTTGTTCTGACAAGATATAAAACTGTGCCGAAAACCCTGCTTCTCAAGCGTAGTTTCTCAGTGTCATCTGGGAAAGAAATTCCAGGCTAGTTCTAAGTTTGATTCAAATAAAATTCTTCTCTATTCTTATTATTGATTGTTCACTGACTATTTTCATCAACAAGAGATTTGGGCCGAATGGGTTAATGGAGCTCTTTATGGGAGCTATCAGCTTCCTTGGCACTGAGGTGAAATCCAGACTGGACAGTGGCCCACATCGGATGAAGCCATCTCTGATCTCTGTGATGGCCCATGTGCAGAAATCTCCACATTCTACAGAAGACCACTCTCATCCACTATACTGATATTATCATGATGACTGAACCTGGTGAGCAGGAATACCAAGAGCCTTAAATGTCTTAATGAAGCATGTGTGTGGCAGAAGCTGAGCAAGAAACCTGGTGAACCTCAGGGGCCCAGACCCCAGGGAGGTTTCTAAGGGCCAGATGATCTGAAGCATGTTGGGACATTCCCTCAAAAGTGAAAGAAAAGTTGCTTCTCTTCTACTCCCTATTGCTCAAAACTGGACAGCTTTGGGTGGGTCTCTTTGGAGGCAATATATGCCATATTTGAAATGTCTGCCCAAATCCGTTTACTGAAAAATCTACCAAACTCTAGATTTTCAGTGGGGCCTGGAGCAAGTGTCTTGGGCCTTATGGAACAGTGTCATGGTAATTGAAATGTCTGTTTCCAACAGGGATATAGTATGGGGCTTCTGGCCAATCAAAATAGAAAATTACAATGTAAAAACCTAAGTTTGGTGAGCAAAGCCATGTTACCTGCTGCCTACAATTATTATTTAAGGATAAACTCTTGCTATGAAATTGAACTTTGTAGCAGAATGAGGACTCAGTGACCCTGTGATGGAAACTTATCCCCATGCATTGGCTGTGCTCTGACACATGGAACCACAGGGTGGAAGTGGTTTGTAAGAGAAGAGGTTTGCTAGTCCAGGAGGCACAAATTGGTTTCACAAACAGGTGGCTCAGACTCCGATCACATCTTCTACTTCTCCAGCTCCTACTCCCCAACCCACAATTTACACATAGGACCTCATGGGGAATTCCTTATGACAGCCTGGTTCACAGATGGTCCTGCCTGAGATGCTGGCACCAATCACTACATCCTCCCTCAAGGGAGGCCTTAAAGAACAGAGCAAGAGATACCCTCCAAGTAGGTAAAAACTTGAGCAGGACATTTAGCTTTTTACTTTGTTTAGAATCCACTGTTGACATCATGTTATTTCAAACGGTACTTCTTCTGATCAAAGCACTCACTTTACAATCAAAGGAATAGCATAATAGACTCATGAAATTAATATATCTTACTACATGCCATGTCACCCAGAAGGGGTTGTCCTGATATGATGGTAGGGTGGCCTGAGAAAGATCCATATGGTACCCATTGGGAGGTAGCACCCTGGACGTGGTCCACTTGAACCAGCAAGCAATCATGAGAATACAACAGTCTGGAAATCAAAGCTAAGTGGAAATGGGTTTTCTCACTAGTATGTCTAATATCTCTTCTGCAGAATTTTTGCTTCCCATCCTTAGAACTGTGTACTTTGCTGGTCTGTACATCACAGTTCCAAGGAGAGGGATGCTTCTGCCAGAGAACACAATGGTGTATCAATTGGATTGAAAACGGAGGCTGTATCCTCTCACATGGGGCTCTTTATGCCTCTATAAAGAGGAGGGTTACTGTCCTAATTAAGGTAAATGATTCTGATTACTAAAGAGAAACTGAGTTTCTGCTACACAAAGAAGGTAGGAAAGATGTACCTGGAGAAAGCGCTGGGGTACCTCTCCCATGCCCCTTTCATGTCTAATAGGAAATAGTGGATAATTTTATGAGTTAAATTGTGTCCACCCCAAAAGATGTTTAAGTCCCAAACTCTGGTGTCTGTGAATATGACCTTATTTGGAAATACAGTCTTTGCAGATGTAACCATGATAGGAGGAAGTCATATCAAATTAGAGTGGCCACCCAATATGACCTCCAGTACGACAGGTACCCTTAGAAAAGTGGAGAAGAGACACACAAACACACAGAGGAAGAATGCCATCTGTCAACAGAGGCAGAGATTGGAGTTATGTAGGAACAAATCAAGTAATGACAAGGTTTCCAGCTACCATCAGAAGCTAGTGTTACAAATTAAGTTGTATGGACCCTGTTTGAGCTCTAGATCAGCTGAGGCTCTCTGCCTTGGTGGGGGAAGTCTCTTTTTCCATTCAAATGTGAGTAGGTGAATAATGAAGCTGAAGCTGAGATGGGCACAGCTCAAGCTTTATTCAGTGGCCAGAGAATGGAGAAGGCAATGGCACCCCACTCCAGTACTGTTGCCTGGAAAATCCCATGGACGGAGGAGCCAGGAAGGCTGTAGTCCATGGGGTCACTAAGAGTCAGGCACGACTGAACGACTTCACTTTCACTTTTCACTTTCATGCATTGGAGAAGGAAATGGCAACCCACTCCAGTGTTCTTACCTGGAGAATTCCAGGGACAGAGGAGCCTAGTGGGCTGCCGTCTATGGGGTCGCACAGAGTCGGACATGACTGAAGCGACTTAGCAGCAGCAGAGAATGGAGAAGGAACTAAGTTCACAGATCAACTTCTCACCCCACATGGGAAAAGGTGTTTAATTTTAAAGGATAAAGACAAAGGCAAAAGTTGTTGTTCTTTAGTCACTAAGGCACGTCTAACTCTTTTGTGACCCCATGGACTGTAGTGCGCCAGGCTCCTCTCTCCATGGGATTTCCCAGGCAAGAATACTGGAGTGGGTTGCCAGTTTCTTCTCCAAGGGATCTTCCTAACCAAAGGATCAAACCCATGTCTCCTTCATTGCAGGAGTATTCTTTACTGCTGAGCCACAAGGGAAGCCCAAAGGCAGGAAGAGTGAAGCTAATTATGGAGAGGCATATGCGTTAGTCTACCAGGGAAATGGCAGGGCTTTTTCAAGGGAATAGGGGGCCACCCCCTTTTCATTGTTTTTTCCTTCTAACGTCCAGTCATGGCCATGGTATACTATGTCATTTAATACGCTAATATAGTCAAATCAGCGTATAATGAGACTCAGGGGCTGTTGAAGATCAAATTCATCACCATTTTGTTCCCAGTTGATTCTATCAGGACTTTTGTTTGTTTGTAGCTTCCTTTCTTATTTGTTCCAGCAGCCCTTGGAAATGAATACAAACAGCATTAGCAATTCCATAAAGGCAAGCCAGGTAAGGACTCAGACTCTTCGGTAATTAAAGTTTGGGTCACCTGTGGACTGAGAGAAGAACCATGAATAGTTGAGATAAATATCAGCTGTGATCCAATCATCAGTTGACAGTAATAACTTATTTTCTTCCTATGGGTGTGTGCCTGTGTCCATTTAAACTTTGGATGGCAGTGTATAAATTTTCAGTATGAGAATGTGGCATATGTTCAGCGTGAAAGTGACCTACATTACCACCGAACAGGGACCTAAGGATGGAATTTCTGCCACTTCCAGTGAGTCCACTGGGTCACTTGCGCTCTCGTTGCAGATGGCCAGGTGACATCCCTGCTCCCAACTCACTCAATCCCAAGGTCAGCTGTGGGGTTCTAGTCTCACTCAGAGATGGGGCTCCACATTCTGTCAGAGGAATAGAACCAGCTCTGCACTGTCTCATCCCTCAATGCGTTCCCCATAAAGAAGCTCCCCAAATCCTCTTTCATCTTTTTGCTGATCACAATTACAGGCTCTCACCTTCCCATTGCATGAACTCCTCCAGTCCTGTGAATTCTGTGATCAGCAGGGCTTTGATCTTAGTCATTTCTTTCCTCCCCTGACACTAGCTCCCACTTATCCAGAAACACATCAATTTCTAAAATGCTCTTCTCATGTACCTCCCCTCCTGTGATATCCTCACTGGGCTCTAACCCATTAGTGAAGGAGGAAACAGAACAGGCTCTATCTTGAAAGCAGGACTCCATCTTGGGCCGGACTGTGGACTTTGAGCTATATGCCCAGCATCTATGGAAACAACATACTAACTGGAAAACCAGACCCCCGAAGGAAGAGCCCCAGGGCTTGTACCTAGACTCTCCGAAGCCTAAAACAATACCCTAATTATGTGTAACTGAATAGAATCATACATTCTATTATGCTTATTGGGGTATGACCACAGGCCTATTGATAATTGTCCACTGTTAACTACCTAGGTTTTAAGCATATGAATCATGGGTTAACTTTGATTGTATCTTTCTTTTTCTTTGTTCAGACAAGTTTCAGGGAATTTGAGGAGGCGGGTTTGCGCACGTACTCTTAGGGTATAGAAGGTTTTCACAAAAACTGATCGGGGTCCTTGGGTAAGAGGAGACTCTGCCTTGGGCCTGCTAGTGTAATAAACTGCACTCCACTATCTGCATCGTCCTTCTGAGTGAGTTTGTTTCCCAGAACCTGTGCCTACAACATTAGTATCATGTATGTGTGCTTAATTCTTCTCCATTCATTGCATGAGCTTTTGTTTAGTCAATGAAAAAAATGCTGCCTGCCATATCGTAGACATCAAGCCATCAAGCCATCACATTACACCCTTCTGGATGGTGTGCCCTGGGGGAACTCAAGATGGAAACTGAATGCTCATCATCAATCCATCAGACACTGCAGCCACCCCCCAAAGAAGCACCTTGAGGAGATTCAGGATGGGAAACACAGGATACAGGCCCCAGATAGCTGAGGTGCGTATCAAAGTAATGATTTCAGTGAGCCCAGACTCTTGCATCTTCCCAAGCACAGAAAAGTGCTAAATTACTTAACTTGGCATATCTAGCTTTCTTTAATTAACAGTAATGCTTTGATATTCTGATTACCTGGTCTCAGCTGCAAAAACTACAAAATATCCTGGCTCCTCCCTTACCGCTTCAGAGCAGTCCCTTAGAGTTATCTGAAAGGCTGTGTTCTGGACTTAAGTCCTTAATTCTGTTCATCAAATAAAACATAGTTATAATTCTCAATTTTTAAGGTGTGCTTTTTCATCAGTCTACAGTTTCATCACCCCTAATTCCATATCCCTTAAGATTTCCGCCTGGCTTGAAATTCTTCCTTTTTTCTCCTTTGCCCATTTAAGTGTATGGTTCATCAAGTCATATTTACACTTCACCAACAATACTTTTGTTATTGTTGCCTGATGCATTCTTGTTGGCACTGTCAGCACTAGTTATACAATCACAGGAACAATAATCGTAAAGACATTCACATACAGCAAGTGTTGTGATGTTCCCAACGACGTGCTGAGTTCTCTCTCTGGATTATCTTATAATCCTAACCCAAACCTCATGAAATAGGTGTTATAATTATTTTCATTTTACTTATAAGGAAATGGAAGCTTATGAAGGTTAAGCAATTTGCCCAGGTCACAAAGCATGGAAAACTCTACTTCGTTTTTTGACAGAAATTTGCTTTAAGCAGAAACCATCCACACCAAAGATATTCTGGGAGATCTAAGGGTCCTAACGAAGGGTTCGGGCTGTCCAGCTTTCAGACTCACTGAGCTGTCCTGGTCCTTAAAGGAAGTTTTTGCCAAGTTTAACCCCTCAAATTAGATGTATGCTCTCATTTCCTTCAAGAGAGATTGGCCTCAGGCAGCAGTGACTCATGCAGAGGTCTACATTTTCAGATTTGCCAGCAAGCTGGTTGGTGGGAACAGGACTTTGAATTGTTGATTTAAAAAACAGTCACAATCTAAAAGTTTAGAATGATGTCTTGCTTGGTATTTTTAGAACTTTGAGCCTAGGAGATAGCATCTCAAGTAATGCGGAGAGAATTTGTCCCAGGAGGCAGGGGAAGGAGTCAGGTTATATAGAATTTGCAACAAAGGGCAAGTAGTCTGAACACTGAAAGTATTTTTGTGAATTAAAACCAGATTATCTCAGTTTTAGGAATTGAGTGCTTTTCTATGTATGGGAAGATTTAAGAGCCTGGGCTCACTGAAATCATTCCTTTCATATGCATCTCTGCTATCTGGGATCAGTATCTGTATTTTTACATCCTGGATTCTTCAGGGCTCACTGTAGAAAGTGTCTGCAGACTGATGGCTGCTGGATCGCAGGTCTTGTTCTCTTTCCTGGTTGTCCTTGAAGTGAAGTGAAGTGAATTTGCTCAGTCGTGTCCGACTCTTTGCAACCCCATGGACTGTAGCCTACTAGGCTTCTCCGTCCATGGGATTTTCCAGGCAAGAATACTGGAGTGGGTTACCATCTGTCCTTAGGGCTCAGAAATTCACATTTGGAGGGCCGAAATCACTGATGACTGTGACACCCTTGTTTACTGATACTGCAAGAAATCCTCCATTTCTCAGAATGCTATAACTTGATGGTTTTAAAGCAGAGTTGCGTGGAGCTAAAGATGGTGGTGCCCAGGTGTTACCATGAAGGCCAGACTGGGAGACAGGCAGGCAGACTGAGCTTCAACTACCACAGGTGTGCTTTTGTATATGTATATGTACGTATATATGTACATGTGTATATGTGGTATAGTATGTACATGTGCATACACTTAGGATGTGTGTATATGGTTACTTGTACTCACATATGAAATGCACATAATATGCATGTGCATCTATGCATTTATATGAATATACGTGTGTGCATGGAAGGTACGTGTGTATACTGGGTTGATCTTCACCTGGAAACAACATTCTGATGCTTTAGAAGCATAGGTTGAGACCCACAGCTTTAAGACTACCTACTCATTGTAACAGAAAACAATAGCTTAAAAAAAAAAAAAACAAAAACTGAGGGTCAGAGAGATTAAATCTATAGAAAACAAACGTGACTATTTAGTGACAACTACTAACAAGTTTCCTCACTGTGATCAAATGAATGTTCCCTGGGTCTTCTTTCTTGAAAGCCAGGAGTAGGAACTCTTGAGGATAAGCATGAGTGATTGACACGTTTCAGGCCTCAGGCTGGGATATGGCTGCTATTCTGGGGCTCAGTAACTCAGAACTCTGGTCAGTCAGTAAGGAGTGACCACATGGCATATAGACAAGGTCAGAGTGCTGCGGCCTGATGCAGTGACTTTTCAGACATCCTCACTGGGGCAGGTGGGGGACTGTACTGCCTTCATTGCTGATCTCCAGCTAGCCTGGGAATCTCAGTGTCTGGGGGCTTGGTTGTAGAAAAACATCTTATCCTCTGGATAATTTTTATAATTTTGCTCGTTACTTTTCAGGCTGAGTTCAGTGGCCCCTGTAAACCCAGCCAGGATCCACAACTTTACTCTTAAATAATGATCTTCTTGGGTTTCTAATGTGGTGCACTGTAAAGAGTTTTCCTGCCAATGCAGGAGATGCAGGTTCAATCCCTGAGTCAGGAAGGTCCTCTGGAGTAGGAAATGGCAACCCACTCCAGTATTCTTGCCTGGAAAGTTCCATGGACAGAGGAACCTGGCAGCTATAGTCCACAGGGTTGCAAAGAGTCAGATATCACTGATCAACTGAGCATGCACTCACACAGTGATCTTATTAAGAAACAGGTCCCATAGAACTAGCATAAGGATATGCTGTGCTGTGCTGTGCTAAGTTGCTTTGGTTGTGTCTAACTCTTTTCGACGCTATGGACTACAGCCCGCCAGGCTCCTCTGGATAACAGAAGCCAGTATTTCAAAGCCAAGGTTTATATTTTTTTCCTCTCATGAAAATTTGTCTCTCACAGCCCCCAAGAAAAGAGAAAAAAAAAAGAAATGAAAACATGTAACCAGCAATGAAGACAATTCTCTTACTTCAGCTACGCCTAGGGTAACTTAATCTTTAGCTAGAAATGGCCAGTCTCATCTGGATTTGGGTTCAGAGAACCAAAAAACAGGGGCCTCCTGTGGGGAGGGAGGTGGGTGATCCTTGCCAAGGCCTGCTGTCCCACCCAAGGGAATGGAGATGCTGTTGTGTTACAGATTAGCACAGGGAGCTCCTGATTTCACTTGATTCTTCTTAGATTGCAGCCTGCCGACTGGTGTCCATCAAGTGACACTGAGACAAGATGACATCCTTCAGGCTGTGGACAAAGAAAAAATGTCAGTTAAAAAAAAAAGAGTGTTGTGGCCATGGAGCCGTCAGCCAC
Source organism: Oreotragus oreotragus (assembly GCA_006410675.1). NCBI lineage: Eukaryota > Metazoa > Chordata > Mammalia > Artiodactyla > Bovidae > Oreotragus > Oreotragus oreotragus. Next base: position 158,451 of record SJYX01013030.1, on the reverse strand, counting down.
TGCAGATGCCCCCCTCCCATGGTGAATCTGAGAATTCAGGATGGAGAAAAACAGGATACTGACCCTGGATAGTTAAGATGCATATCAAAGGAACAATTTCAGTGAATCCAGACTCTTACATCTTCTCATGAATAGAAAAGCACAAAAATCATTTACTTGAGATATCTGGTTTAGTTTGTGTGTGTGTGTGTGAGAGAGAGAGAGAGAGAGAGAGAGATTGGCAGTAATCTTTTGATGTTACAGTATGTGTGCTTTTTTTTTTTTTCCATCAAAAACTTGTATATCACCCTTAACATGCCTCCTTGAAACAGTCCCTCAGAGCTATCTGAGAGGCTGCCTTCCTGGGCTGTAGTTTTCAGTAATGTCCTCAAATAAAATATAATATTCAACTTTTAGGTTGTACATATTTTTCAATTGACAAGACTCAAAGAGCAAACACAAAAGGCTAGTGTAGCCTTGCTGCTGCTGCTGCTGCTGCTGCTTCTGCTAAGTCACTTTAGTCGCATCCGACTCTGTGTGACCCCATAGACGACAGCCCACCAGGCTCTGCCGTCCCTGGGATTCTCCAGGCAAGAACACTGGAGTGGGTTGCCATTTCCTTCTCCAATGCATGAAAATGAAAAGTGAAAGTGAGGTCGCTGAGTCGTCTCCAACTTTTCGCGACCCCATGGACTGTAGCCTACCAGGCTTTTCCGTCCATGGGATTTTTACAGGCAAGAGTACTGGAGTGGGATGCCATCACTTTCTCCGAGTTCAGCCTTATTTTTTAGCAAATTACTAACAGAGACTTATGTTCTCTGCAAAAATTTATTTTAAAAAAGTCTTATTCTAGTCCTAATCTAGAATAGACCTTTTTGTGTGACATAATGCATAAACCTTATCCTAGGAAGTAATTAGCATTGTGGATAAGTGCTTTAGCATTTTTACAAAAGACATTAATGGACTAAGAATTCTTCCAGAATGTGACACAAATGAACATGTCTACAAAACAGAAACAGACTCACAGATACAGAGAACAAACTTGGAGGTGGGTGGAGGAGGGGTGGAATAGGAAATTGGGATTAGCTGATGCAAACTAGTATATAGATGATGGATAAAAAAACAAGGTCCTACTGTATACCACAGGGAACTATATTCCATATATTGTGATAAACCATAATGGGAAAGAATATGAAAAGAATACAGACACATATATATACACACACACACACATATATATACTAACTTGCTTCAGTTGTGTCCGACTCTTTGAAACCCTGTGGACTGCAGCCCGCCAGGCTCCTCTGTCCATGGGATTCTCCAAGCAAGAATACTGGAGTGGGTAGCTATTCCCTTCTCCAGGGGACCTTCCTGGAGGATCTTCAGGAATTGAGCTCACATCTCTTATATCTCCTGCATTGGCAGGCAGGTTCTTTACCACTGTGCCACCTTAACTGAATCATTTTGCTGTGCAGCAGAAATTAACAAACATTGTAAATCAACTATACCTCAGTAAAATTCTTCAAAAAGAACTATTCTAGACATCAGCTGGAAACCTGCTCTGCTAATCATCAGTTTTGAGAGGGGCTGACCATACTGACTGGGTTCCTAGGACTGTACAAAGACTCTACTCTGCCTTCAGCAGCTGTGCTCCTCCTTGCATCCACATCTGCAACCATTTAACATCATTTCCTATAAAATTTCCTACCCAAAAGCAGTCTTTTAATTGGCTTGTAGGAAGTCTTATCCCTTGTAGCATGCCTAACTAAAGTTATAAGAAACATACAATATAGTGTAGAGTGAGAGGAAGAAATAGTAGATTACATTTTGCTTGATTTTGATTATTTGTGAATACCTATTATCTCCTTTGACAGTATCGTAAGGATCACTGGCATGATTCTAAGGGTGAGGAAGTGCAGGGTTAAGAAGGTCAAGTGATCTGCCATAAAGTTCATGACTAACAAAGAAAGGTTCAGGTTTTACTTAGACCCCCATTTGTTTTTTAATTATGATGTTTTGGAGTCTTTTGAAACCTCCACCAGGTGAAAGAGTTAATTGTTTGCTGCCCACAAGCACATAGACCCCAGGCCAGCTGAACAAGGAGGTGGGTGATGCTGACTCTCAGTTAGGAGCTGATCACGCTCTGCTCCTTGAATCATTACTGTAAGACTCCTCATTACCTCCTCCAGGGCAGAACACGTAGTCTTGAGGGCATTCCTTGTGGTCCCCTTTACCTGGCAAAACAGTAAAGCTATTTCTTTCTACTTCACCCAACACTGTGTCTCTGAGATTTAATCAAGCACTGTTTTACAGAGACCAAATTTCAGCAACAAGACTGCAGACGTTTTTACTCTTGTTGTTAGTAAATGTATTAATAGCACATCATTTCTGAATATTTGGCTCTGGAATTTCCAGAATAAGAGCACTGATACAGTTACAAAACAGAGTCTTCCAAACATAATACTCTGAGAGATTGTTAACAGAAAAGAAAGACTTTGAGTCAGCTTTTTCAAGGCTTTTCAATTTGTGCTTTGAACTTTATAGCTGGGGTGGAGAGGAGCAAAATCTGCTAGGCAGGCAGAGTGAGCATATCTGATTTTCTTCTACAGACTTGGAAACTGAGAAGAAATGAACCAGCCTTTGGAGGCACAATGAAATTGCGATTCTCTGAGAACCAGTTTTGTATCCCCATCATTTGTGTGCAGAGAAAGGGTGACAGCAGCAAGAAGAGCCTTTAAGGACCTTGGTACTCAGGCTGGCCAACTTCATAGTAAGAATGCTGAATGAGGCAGAACTTTCTCAGAAAAGTGTTGAATCAGTGAATTTCAATGAAATGACCCTCAGAGGCATAATATTTAGTGATTTCAGCCTGCATTATTTATTGACTTGTGGGGACTTTGTGGGTTTAACATTTTATTAATATGGCACCAGGTCAGCTGAGAAAGTTGCAGCTACTGAGAAAGTTCCCCAGAAACACATTTTCATATTATCCATAGTGCACTTTGAGAACAGAACAGAAGCTCCAGGCTCTCTGGGGACAGATAGAAAGGGCCAGGTCTTCTCTTCTCCGAGAAAGTCAAATGGGACTGAAGAAAATTCACACTAACTTCAGGTCTTTCTTGATGATCTTATGATTCTTATTTTATGCCTTCAAACATTCAGGGCTGGGAAGCTGAAATCTCTGTCACCTAAGGTAGCTTTGGCATCTAAAGGAGTCCATTCTGTCATCATTCATTTAATGACCAGGATGCTGCTGCTAAGTCGCTTCAGTCGTGTCTTCGTTGACATCAAATAAAGCTTTCCGCCTTGAGAATATAGGACCAAGAACAAATACAATCCATGTACAAGGGGATTTGAGAAGGGAGTCAATCTATAAATTAAATGAGGAACAATTTATTAATTTTCAGAACAAAAGGAAGACTCAATATTCAGAATTGTTCCTTCCTATATTACATTAGATACTACTTTAAGAAAGTGACAAATACAGAATGAACCACTATCAGTGTTCTTCTTAAAAAGATTTTTAGAGATTTGCATTAGAGATTTCATTGAATCTCCTCAATTGTTAACATTTCTATAAATTTATATTGCTTAATAGTGCAACATTCTAAAAATGCCATTTAAGGGGTCAAGTAAGAAGGAAAGTTGTTGAGTCGTGAGAGTGGTCTTCTATTTAATTAGTTGAACGTACACACACACACACATATATATGCCAGAGCTAGCACAGTGTATGACACACAGGAAATGGTAAATGTCTTATTTTCACGTGTTAATGTGATTATTAATTTTTTTGGACCTCAAATGCAAAAATATCATAACTCAGGTCAGTGCCTTGGAGCAGAGCGTTTTTTTTCTTTTTTTTTTTTTTTTTTTTTTTAATACTTTTATCCCTATTCTAAACCCCATTCCTTGGGCCCACTTTAATATGTGTTCCCATTTTAATCTGTGTTCTTATCTTGTATGTGCTTTTTTAAAACATGTAGACCTAATTGTGCACATGTATTTTAAGCTACATAAATGGCATTTCGCTGTATATCCCACTCATCTCCTTACTTTTCCCTTCAGATATGTGTCTTTACAATATCCTCATTGAAATGTCCATGTCTCGTCTGTAGCATGCATCTAACATATTTTCACACATCTATTACTGCATTTGTTGCCGATTAAACTGTGTCATCCCCAAAGATATAGACTTTTATTTGAAAGTAAGGTCTTTGCTGATATAATCAAGCTGTCAGTCAGTCGATTCAGCTGCTCAGTCGTGTCCAACTCTTTGCAGCCCAATGGACAGCAGCAAGCCAAACCTCCCTGTCCCTCGCCATCTCCCAAAGTTTGCCCTGACAGCCCTGTTGTACTCCTTTCTCAATCTTGAACCAATCAGTTGTTCCACACAGGGTTCTAACTGTTGTTTCTTGACCCACGTACAGGTTTCTCATGAGACAGGTGAAATGGTCTGGTATTCCCATCTCTTTAAGAGCTTTCCACAGTTTGTTATGATCCACACAGTCAAAGGCTTTTGAATGGTTGATGAAACAGTGGTAGATGTTTTTCTGGAATTCCCTTGCTTTCTCTATGATCCAGTGAAGTTTGGCAATTAGATCTCTGGTTCCTCTTCCTTGTCTAAGCCCAAAGTAGAAGAAATATTTTCTAATTCCATTTCTATATGGATCATATTAACTACAATCAAAGGTAACTTTACCTCTTCCCTTCAAGTTTTCATATGTCGTGCTTCTTCCTAAAATTTTCAGCTAGTACCACTGTAGAAACACTCAGTGGTAATAATGATGCTTGATATCCTAGACTGGTCCCTGCCCTTAATGGTCATGCTTCTGGTTTTCTTGCATCAAGCATGAGAGTGGATTTGGGGCCAAAATATACATATTCTATCAGTCACAATTTTAAGTCAGTTTTTCAAACCAAGAAAAGATATTGAAAGTCATTAAAATATCTTTTTCTCATTTGTAAAAGTGATTTTATTTTTTCCATTTTCTTACTTAATATAATGCATCATGGGAATATATAATGAACTAGATAAATAGGTTTTGCAGTATTAAGCCACCCTGGTGTTACTGGGAATAATGCTATACTGCTGCCTTCTGTGTCTAATATTTTATTTATAATACTTATATTAATATTCATAATAAATATTTATCTGTAGATTTTTGTGCTATCTTGGTTGGGGCTACTATAAATTTTGCTTGTTTCATTAAAAAAGAACTTGGGAAATGTTCTTCTTTTAGCATGCTTTGAGGCTTAAATATAAAATTTTAAGGTCCTTAAAGATTTGGTAAATTTTTCTATGCAAAAGTGTGTAGGCCTGGCGTTTGAGTAATTTGCATACTGACAATTTTTTCCTAAGTATTCTATAAAAATCATTCTCAGGGAAAATGAAAAATTCAAACAGAATGAGAATCAAGAAATCAACAAGACAGACTGAAAATCCATAGATAGAATAATATATATATATATATATGTGTGTGTGTGTGTGTGTATATATCATATATGTATATGTACTGGAAATATCTAGGGANTTGCATACTGACAATTTTTTCCTAAGTATTCTATAAAAATCATTCTCAGGGAAAATGAAAAATTCAAACAGAATGAGAATCAAGAAATCAACAAGACAGACTGAAAATCCATAGATAGAATAATATATATATATATATATATGTGTGTGTGTGTGTGTATATATCATATATGTATATGTACTGGAAATATCTAGGGAACACTTCACTGAGATCATTTTTGGTATTTTCCCCAAGAATCTCCTAGGAAATAATCTATTTCATTCAGGTTCTTCACATGTCTTCATAAAATAGAGCAAATTAGCCTTGTTTATTAATATTCTCTTTTTGATGTTTAAAAAGTTTCTACCCACTTGATTATATTAGCTAATGGTTTTGAACTTCATTTTTAAAAGTCTGATTATATTGGTTCTACAGTTTTTGTACTTCTAGTTAGTTTAATAAGATTTTTATCATTACCAATGTTTTCTTTCTGCTCCAATTTATTTTGTTGAGTCACTCTCTTTTTGATGTTTAAAAAGTTTCTACCCACTTGATTATATTAGCTAATGGTTTTGAACTTCATTTTTAAAAGTCTGATTATATTGGTTCTACAGTTTTTGTACTTCTAGTTAGTTTAATAAGATTTTTATCATTACCAATGTTTTCTTTCTGCTCCAATTTATTTTGTTGAGTCACATACTGAGCATAGTTTTAGCTGTATTTAATAGGACCTGATACATAAGTTTTCATAATCATTACTTTGTTAATATTATGCAATATTCAATTTAATTTGCTTTTAATCTGAGGGTTTTATTTCTATTTTTTAAATTTTGTGTTTGATATCTTTACTGTAAAATTTTAGTTTTATAGGAATGGAATTAGAAAATATTTCTTATGTTATATTCTTTGCAGTTTGTTGACATTTTACTCTGTGGCTTAATATGTGGTTGAATTTGTGTATGCTTCTTGGTCACCTGAAATAGTGACCAAGTATTGCCTATACTCTAAGTGTGGAGTCTGATATATATCTAGGTGTGTGTATATATATATATAGATATACATATACAAAGATAATTATATATACAATAAGAGAATTCTATATGTATAATATGTAAAAGATAACTATATATATAATTTTTTTTAAGTTATATATATATATAATTGTATATGTAATCCTCTCTATATATGTTTTATATACATATATATGTACAAAAAAGATCTTAATGACCCAGATAATCACAATGGTGTGATCACTCACCTAGAGCCAGACATCCTGGAATGTGAAGTCAAGTGGGCCTTAGAAAGCATC
>SJYX01013030.1:94919-137293 GCA_006410675.1 Oreotragus oreotragus | reverse complement strand
AGTTCAAAAGCATCAATTCTGTGGCACTCAGCCTTCTTCACAGTCCAACTCTCACATCCATACATGACCACAGGAAAAACCATGGAAAAGAAATGCAAAAAAGCAAAATGGCTGTCTGGGGAGGCCTTACAAATAGCTGTGAAAAGAAGAGAGGTAAAAAGCAAAAGGTCCTTATTCCATTGAAAGGGTTCCCTTTCTCCTTGCTTCTGCAGACTCAGGGTCTGTATTGCTGTACTTCTGGGGTGCCTCTGTCACCTGGCTCAGGAAGATTGCTGGATTTTCATCTTTTTCCTGTGTAACCTCTCAGACCTTACCATAATTTATAGGCTTTTCTCTACACCTTTTCATTCATTCTGATAGACAAGTAATATAATGTCTCATCCCAGCCTGGCCGACACAATCTTCATAGTCCTATTGTGGGTTGTGTTCTCAATTTGCATCCCCACCCACCTGATAAATTTGGTAGTGTATATCGGCGGCCAGCAGGCCATCTCTGTGTTCCCTGGCCTTTCTTGGAATATACTCCTTTTCATCTGGGGTGCAACAGTGGGCCAGAATAATCATGATATACTTGGAAAGTCTGTCAAGCTTTTTAAAGTTAAAAAAAAAGTTTTAAAACACCTTGTCAGATAGGATCATAAATTGCTGTAAAACAATACTTATTCCTTGAGCTAAGATTTCCCAAATCAAAAGCAAATACAGGTCACTTAAAGGCACAAGAACTCACACAATCTGTTATTCCAGACAACTTTGTTCTCTTATGAGAGAGAGAAAAACCAAATCCAGCCTTGCACCAGCCCACTATTAATAAAATCCAATTACCTAGTTAAATATAATTAAACCTTATTATTTTTTAAATTTAATTTAATTTTACTTTACAGTACTCTACTGGTTTTGGCATACATTGACATGAATCCGCCACGGGTGTACACGAACTCCCAAACATGAACCCCCCTCCCTCCTCCCTCCCCCCATCAATTCTGAACACATACAAATTTTTTTCCCAGGGTTCCTCTTCCACCAACCTCCTGCAACTTTCTATAGCCATATTTTGTCCCTTATTCTTCCTCCATTCAGAAATGACCAGCTGTAGGACGAAATCATCCTTTTTCCTTTCAACAAAATATATTTCCATTCCTCATACCTTTTTTTCTGAAAATATGCATACTACTTTCCTTAAGTAACCATGAACCATCTTTTATATTAACGTTCTATAGGATAGTAAAGAATATCTCAAGGTATCACCAAACAGCTTAATTTCTCTCTCATAAGAAGACAAAAGAAGGTAAATTTAGACCTGTTTAGCAATTAGTGTAACAGTATTTTATCCTATCTGAAATGGCCTGAAAATTCAATGAATTTTCTATCATTTACCTTATTTTAGTTTCATGTTACCAAAATTTGGAGAGACTATCTCAGATGGACATTTACAGAACTTATTCCTATGTGGTGCTGGTTGGTTCAGTCACTAAGTCGTGTTCAATTCTTGTGACCCCATGAACTATAGCCTCCCAGGCTCCTCTGTCCATGGGATTCCCCAGGCAAGAATACTGGAGTGGGTTGCCATTTCCTTCTCCAAGGGATCTTTCCTACCCCAAAATTGAACCCTGGTCTCCCACACTGCAGGCAGATTTTTTACTGACTAAGCTACAAAGGGAATCCCTAATTACTCCTGTAGTGTTTACCAAAAAGTTTTATACCAGTTACATTTACTAAAAATTTAATCACATCAGGTTATTTTCCCTGTTGATAGATTTTATAACAGAAATATGCACTCATTGTCTTCTAAGAACTCTAGGTAAAATGAAAGTATAATCCTTAATGGTCATGTCTGTATTAATTAAACCTACAAACGTAAGCCAGACAAGTTAATTTCTAAAGAACCAGAGACCTCATAGCTTTCCCACTAAAATTTAAAATGATTTTTTTGCCCCTCAGTTTGGGGGATTACAGATGAATCAGGTAGTTCCTGAGAGCCCAAGAGAATAGTTATACTGCTAAGGTAGAGGAGAGACACACAAGCTCCCGTTTTTTATTTTTGTTCTTTAAAATTCCACTAAGTAACCCAAGGCTGGAGTCTCGGGCAACGTGCACTGTGTTCACATTTCAGGGCTTAAGTGCTCCACTGTGCCTGCAGTGTCAGTATAGACTAGCAGAGGCAGTTGGACAGACAAAACTACATCACAAACAAAGATACCAATTACAAGCTTAAAGACACTGACAAGAAGTTTTTGGGATAAAGGGGACAGCAGTGCAGGTGTGAGGACCAAGGGAGAGGTAAAGGGAGACGAGACAGAAAAGACTGAAAAAGAGAACGAGAGAGATTGACATTTCAACCCATTCCCTGTGGGTATCTATTCAGGTACCTACCTGTGTGCTTTCAGAAAGGACCAGTGAAGGAGCGAGCATCCTGTCCACTACCCACCAAGGTGATCAAGCCCAGAAACCAGACAGTTGTACGTTGTCTTTGGGAATGAAACCCAAAGGTGGACACTCACCTGTGCATATACCAGTATACAGAAATCTGTCATTTTAGCACACTCCCAGTGGAACTTCTCTTGGTGGCAGGAAACAAAGGTGAGAATATTGGGACAGTTGGACTTCCAGCCACTACAAGACATGAGTTTTGAACCTCTATCACTCTCATAAATCTCAGGTCAGGGAGAGCCTGCTGTGCCAACGTCTGTTTAGAGTGGGGTGAGCCTCTCCCACCTCTGCTTGTCACCCATCAAGGTGAGCCACTGCCAGCTAGAGGAAACACGGCCTCACAAGCTGAGTGGAGTGATGCTGCAGCCTGAGGTCCACTCTCCCTCAGAAGAATAGGGCTGAAGAAAGAGAGGACAGAGAGAGAAGTAGGAAGATTTCAGGAGAAGGAAAGGGGCAAAAGGAAAGAGAAAGTGCTGAGAGGAAAAGGACAAAGAGGAGGGGAAAGCGTTGCCCGAATGAGAGTACTGAGGTCCCTCAGGGACAGGAAGGCAAACGTACCAAATATAGTGACACTGTAACAAGAGGTTCAGTTGGTTCATTTGGTCACTTGCCACCCATGAGGAAGTTGCATTTGGTGGTCCCGGAGGTGCCAGATTCTCTCCCCAGAAGGGGACAAGTGCCCCATGTTTGGTGCCACAAAGTATGTTACTGACCAGGGTTCTTGGCCTCCTTAATTGATAGAAATTGGCCAGAGGTCAGACAAGAAACTCAGGCAAGGTTTTATTGGGGCCTCTGCTGCAGCAAGAAGGGAGCAAGAACAAACAACAGGTTCCCTTACTTGCTGGCTCCAAAATGCCCTCCCTTTTAAAGACTGACTAATATTCGATTGTATAGATAGACTACACTTCCACACTTGGCTTATCCATTCATCCATGGATGGGCACTTGGGTTGCTTCCTCTTTTTGCCTGCTGTGAACAGTGAGGCTGTGAAGGAGGATTACCCTTCCTTTTCAAATGGGGTGTCAGTCCTCATTGTGGAGACTCACGAAGTCCCTCTTCCTTCTGGCACTCATCCTTTTATCTGTCCTTACCAGGAGTGATATTTCATCTCTGCTAAATGAGAAGGTATGATGGATCTATTTCATTTAATGAAATGATAAGCAAAAGCTTGAGCAAAGCACTTAATTTATTTACTATATAAAAGATGCTTGCTCCTTGGAAGAAAAGCTATGACAAACCTAGATAGCATATTAAAAAAGCAGAGACTTTACTTTGCCAACAAAGGTTCATATAGTCAAAACTATGGTTTTCCCAGTAGTCATTTATGAATGTGAGAGTTAGATCATTAGGAAGGCTGAGCACCAAAGAATCAATGCTTTTGAACTATGGTTCAACTATGGAGAAGACTCTTGAGAGTCCCTTAGACTGCAAGAAGATCAAACCAGTTAATCCTAAAGGAAATCAATCCTGAATATTCACTGGAAGGATTGATGTTGAAGCTGAAACTCCAATACTTTGGCCACCTGATGCAAAAAGCTGACTCATTAGAAAAGACCCTGATGCTGGGAAGGATTGAAGGCAGGAGGTGAAGGGGATGACATAGGACAAGATGGTTGGATGGCATCACTGAGTCAATGAACATGAGTTTGAACGGGCTCCAGGAGATGGTGAAGGACAGTGAGGTCTGGTGTGCTGCAGTCCATGGGGTCGCAAAGTGTTGGATATGACTGAGTGACTGAAAAACAATAGTCTTGTCATCTATAAAACAGAAACATCATCACCTACTTTCTAGGCTTGTGGGACAATAAAAGGAAATGATGTCTGTGGAGAGCTTCACTTCAGTTCAGTTCAGTCGCTGAGTCATGTCCGACTCTTTGCAACCCCATGAATTGCAGCATGCCAGGCCTCCCTATCCATCACCAACTCCCGGAGTTCACTCAAACTCATGTCCATCGAGTCAGTGATACCATCCAGCCATCTCATCCTCGGTCATCCCCTTCTCCTCCTGCCCCCAATCCTTCCCAGCATCAGAGTCTTTTCCAATGAGTCAACTCTTCTCATGAGNTATTGATATTTCTCCTGGCAATCTTGATTCCAGTTTGTGTTTCATCCAGCCTGGCATTTCTCATGATGTATTCTGCATATAACTTAAATGAGCAGGGTGACAATATAAGCATTGACGTACTCCTTTCCAGATTTGGAACCAGTCTGTTGTTCCACGTCCAGTTCTCACTGTTGCTTCCTAACCTGCATACAGATTTCTCAGGAGGCAGGTCAGGTGGTCTTGTATTCCCATCTCTTTAAAAATTTTCCACAGTTTGTTTTGACCTACACAGTCAAAGGCTTTGGCATAATCAATAAAGCAGAAGTAGATGTTTTTCTGGAATTCTCTCACTTTTTCAATGATCCAACAGATGTTTGCAGTTTGATCTCTGGTTCCTCTGCCTTTTCTAAATCCAGCTTGAACATCTGGAACTTCACAGTTCAAGTACTATTGAAGCCTAGCTTGGAGAATTTTGAGCATTACTTAGTGCAGTTATGAGTGCAATTGTGCTGTAGTTTGATCATTCTTTGGCATTACATTTCTTTGGGAGTAGAATGAAAACTGACCTTTTCCAGTCCTGTGGCTAATGCTGAGTTTTCCAAATTTGCTGACATATTGAGTGCAGCACTTTCACAACATCATCTTTTAAGATTTGAAATAGCTCAGCTGGAATTTCATCACCTTCACTAGCTTTGTTCATAGTGATGCTTTCTAAGGCCNTGGGAGTAGAATGAAAACTGACCTTTTCCAGTCCTGTGGCTAATGCTGAGTTTTCCAAATTTGCTGACATATTGAGTGCAGCACTTTCACAACATCATCTTTTAAGATTTGAAATAGCTCAGCTGGAATTTCATCACCTTCACTAGCTTTGTTCATAGTGATGCTTTCTAAGGCCCACTTGACTTTGTATTCCAGAATGTCTGGCTCTAGATGAGTGATCACACCATCATGGTTGTCTGGGTCGTGAAGATCTTTTTTGTATAGTTCTTCTGTGTATTCTTGCCACCTCTTCTTAATATCTTCTGCTTCTGTTAGGTCCCTACCATTTCTGTCCTTTATTGTGCCCATCTTTGCATGAAATGAAATTCAAATAGACCTGTGTTTAAATCTGCCTCTGAGTGACTGTCTCAGCCTCAGTTTTCACCTCTGAAAAATGGGTTATTGTGTGGATTAAAGGTTATGTATATAAGGCACACAGTGGGCCCTGAATAAATGCTTGTCTGTGTACTGCTTGTGTTAAATGTATTGTTGGTTTAGCAGTCAAGCTTATTGTCAGTGGTCCTTGGTGGCTGGGAGACATGTCAGTGTGCGTGACATGTGGGGAAGTCTTGCACTTAGAGCAGCCTACACTAGCAGTGAGTAATGAGCCAGTGTCTCTGCTAGAAGTGGATCTTGGATGTAATTGTTGTCAAGTCAGAAAAAAAATGCACATTCTCTGCCAAATAGATAAGTATGTCTTTCTTTCTTGTCTAAGTCATACAGGACAGGGCTTCTGAATAAATACCTTGATAGGTCACTGGAAATACAACTCTGAATTGATACCAAATTATCTAGTAATGTTGGAGTCCAGTTGCTTCCATTTCAATCACTAAATGGATCATTACCATTCAGCTTATATTGCCCTATTTTCCTTATAAAGATCTCATGAGGGATTTAGGAACCAGCTTATTTATTTCTGACTAGTACAGCGCTGGAATAGAGTGCTCTTTATTGACTTTTTCTTAAAAATCCCTAACCTTCAAACATGTAGCCAAATTTTAGAACTGCCATAGCTTGTAGAAGAGAGATAGGTGAGAAGACTCTAAAAGTTAACATTTGCCTATTTATTAGACTTTAAAAAAAATTTGGAATCCTGATGGAAGAAGTTTTCTCTAAAGAAAAGTGCATTTGGGAAATGTTTACTGTGAAGTTCAGAAGAGTTTCACAAGAAAATTAAACTAAAAGCATTCCTCACTTCCTTCAGATTCTCCCTCCTGGAATTCTGATGGTGCTTGATGCTGTTTAAAGTGAGGCTTTTTTTTTTTTTTTTTTTTANGAAATGTTTACTGTGAAGTTCAGAAGAGTTTCACAAGAAAATTAAACTAAAAGCATTCCTCACTTCCTTCAGATTCTCCCTCCTGGAATTTTGATGGTGCTTGATGCTGTTTAAAGTGAGGCTTTTTTTTTTTTTTTTTTTTTAATAGCTGTGCCTCATGGCATGTGGAATTTTAGTTCCCCAACCAGGGATCAAACCCCTGCCCCCTGAATTGGCAGGGCAGAATCTTAACTACAGGACCACCAGGGAAGTCCCTAAAGTGAGCCTTTGACTGCGGAGACCCCACCAGGCCTGTCTCCGAGGTCAGAACTGCCCATTTCCTCCTGGGACTTCAGTTCTATATACATATGTTTCCCTTTTCCCCTTCATACCAAGACACACATCAAACCTCCCTACAAATAAACCTCACGAAGCATTACGTTTAGCCAAAGGCTCCTTTGAGCAAATTCCCCAGACTCCATCCAAAGGTCCATCGCCAGCTCCGTCGAACAGTGTTGTTTTGTGAAGCTCTCAGACATGGTCAGAGATTGTTTCCAGGGGTGGGAGCAGGACCGAGTCTAATTCCACCAGGATGCTCAGTTCTGATTGTATTCCTCCAGAATGTTTTCCATGACCTCAGGGATGATCACCTGCCTCACAAGTTGAAAGAAGAATTTAGCCCCTTATTCAAGACGAAAGGGAAAAAAATCCTTCACTGCATCTTGATTGTGTGTGATGCAGGGAGAGGGGTAGGAAAGAGGATTCCTGAGACACCAGAAGGGCTTGGGATCAGTGTTGTAATTTCTCACCAGCAGTAAGATCAAGAGGTAGCATTAGGTTTTTTTGGAGTTTCACTGTGTGTTTATTGCACTGTCCTTGTGAGAGGGCGTCGCCCCCACTCCCTTTCCCGACATCCACAGGCTGGTTGACTGGTCTAGGCTGTGAGTGTCTTATTGCTACGCTAGTGCCGCGCCTGGGTCTTCGTGGCATTAAGTAAAGGTTTGTGCAGTGAAGAAAGGAGTGCGTGGAGGCAGGAGCTGAGTCTTATCCATCACTGTCCTGTTCCCAGGTGCCGTCCTGGCACACACAAAGCAGGTGCTCTGTAAATGCCAGGTGTGAATGGATGTGAATGGTACCTGATGTAGCATTCAAGATGGGGGATGGGAATGAAGAGAAAACAGAGTGAGAATGTGGCCATTTCTATGTGAACACAGAAGGCACCTTGAGTATCTGTTCGTATAGCATCTTGCCTATTTAAAAACAGAACTCTAGGGGACATAATTCAGTGTCATCTTATCCGGGGTGAGGGGAAATCAGAGACAAGATCTTAGTAAAAAGTGAAATGCTTTAAGTCAGATTTTAAAGCTTGGAAGAGCAATGCCCTTGTGAATTAAGTTATTAGTGGAACGGGTTGAACATGGGATGTTGACCAGGGTGAGTGTTAGTTCTTCAGTTGTGTCTGACTCTTTGTGACCCCATGGACTGTGTAATCCACAAGGCTCCTCTATCCATGGGATTCTCCAGGCAGGAATACTGGAATGGGTTGCATGCCCTCCTCCAGGGGATCTTCCCAACCCAGGGACTGAACCCAGGTCTCTTGCATTGCGGTGGATTCCTTACCACCTGAGCCAGCAGGGAAGCCATTAAAATATTTTTTTCAAATCACCTATTGCTTTTTTTTTTGGTAAAAGCTGATTTTATATATATGGAGGATGACGATAAGTCCAAAGAGAATCCACTGTTTTAACTCCACACGTGCCTTTTCAATGTTCCCCAGGCTGTGAATGCTGTAGGAGGTGTCTCCTTTCTGGATTCAGTCACTCCCATGGATTATTTCCCTGGATTAAATTTGGAAGGCTATCCTAACAGAGACAGTACAAAGTATGCTGAGATTTATGGCATTCCATCTGCTCACACTTTATTACGAGGGACACTGAGGTACAAGGTAAGTGGCTCTATTTGAGATGAACAGGTTGACCGTTTGGATGTAAGTAACGCAAGCATGTAATTTTTCTTCAAAATCAAAATAATTAAGATGATAAACCAGATTAGAGTCTGTTTTCTGAGAACTCTTTGGATTGATTGTTTCAGGAGATAACACCGCTGGAGCAAAAATGGTTTTTGACTCATGAGAAGTGTGGGGGAAGGTGAAGGGCCAGCTTCAGATGTACTCAGGTTTGGGGGTCCAGTGACCTCATGGGGACTTGGTTTCTCTCCACCTCTCAGCCTCTTCCTTCAAGTTTGGTTGTGTCTCCTGTCCCACAGAATGAAGGGATGGTAGCAGGATCTTAGGTTCAAATCCAGTGAGAATGAAAAACTACATCTTCACAGTCAAAAGCAGAGTTTTTAATCTCATGGGCCTTTGCTATCAATGCAGAAAAAGGTGCCAGTCAGCTTTGGCCCCTGTTTTTCAACCCCAGACCTGATAATGTAGTCAGTGTCACCTTCCCCAAAACAAATCTTTAATGTTTTTTTACCACAAAATATAGTGCAGATACTAGGACCATAAATATGAATGTCCAGTGCACATTTTTTGAATCACAGAATAGTTACAATTGTGACCAGATTAAGACAATCGGTATAATGAGAAATCTATATGCAGGTCAGGAAGCAACAGTTAGAACTGAACATGGAACAGAGACTGGTTCCAGATAGGAAAAGGAGTACATCAAGGCTGTATATTGTCACCCTGCTTATTTAACTTATATGCAGAGTACATCATGAGAAACGCTGGACTGGAAGAAGCACAAGCTGGAATCAAGATTGCTGGGAGAAATATCAATAATCTCAGATATACAGATGACACTACCCTTATGGCAGAAAGTGAAGAGGAACTAAAAAGCTTCCTGATGAGAGTGAAAGAGAAGAGTGAAAAAGTTGGTTTAGAGCTCAACATTCAGAAAACAAAGATCATGGCATCCGGTCCCATCACTTCATGGGAAATAGATGGGGAAACAGTGGAAACAGGGTCAGACTTTATTTTGGGGGGCTCCAAAATCACTGCAGATGGTGATTGCAGCCATGAAATTAAAAGGCGCTTACTCCTTGGAAGAAAAATTATGACCAACCCAGATAGCATATTAAAAAGCAGAGACATTACTTTGCCNCCTGCTTATTTAACTTATATGCAGAGTACATCATGAGAAACGCTGGACTGGAAGAAGCACAAGCTGGAATCAAGATTGCTGGGAGAAATATCAATAATCTCAGATATACAGATGACACTACCCTTATGGCAGAAAGTGAAGAGGAACTAAAAAGCTTCCTGATGAGAGTGAAAGAGAAGAGTGAAAAAGTTGGTTTAGAGCTCAACATTCAGAAAACAAAGATCATGGCATCCGGTCCCATCACTTCATGGGAAATAGATGGGGAAACAGTGGAAACAGGGTCAGACTTTATTTTGGGGGGCTCCAAAATCACTGCAGATGGTGATTGCAGCCATGAAATTAAAAGGCGCTTACTCCTTGGAAGAAAAATTATGACCAACCCAGATAGCATATTAAAAAGCAGAGACATTACTTTGCCAACAAAGGTCCATCTAGTCAAGGCTATGGTTTTTCCAGTGGTCGTTTTTCCAGTGGTCGTGTATGGATGTGAGAGTTGGACTGTGAAGAATGCTGAGTGCCGAAGAATTGATGCTTTTGAACTGTGGTGTTGGAGAAGACACTTGAGAGTCCCTTGGACTGCAACGAGATCCAACCAGTCCATTCTAAAGGAGAGCAGTCCTAGGTGTTCTTTGGAAGGAATGATGCTAAAGCTGAAACTGCAGTACTTTGGTCACTTCATGTGAAGAGGTGACTCATTGGAAAAGACTCTGATGCTGGGAGGGATTGGGGGCAGGAGAAAAAGGGGATGACAGAGGATGAGATGGCTGGATGGCATCACCGACTTGATGGACATGAGTCTGAGTGAACTCCGGGAGTTGGTGATGGACAGGGAGGCCTGGCGTGCTGATTCATGGGATCTCAAAGAGTTCGACACGACTGAGCAACTGAGCTGAACTGAACTGATAACAGTTTCCTAGGGCTGTTACAACAAATTACTATGAAAGTTTTAACAACAGAAATGTATCCTCTCAACAGAGTGTGTGCAAGGTTTGTGTCTTCTGGAAGTTTTGAAACCTCTTGCCACTCTCACCTCACTTCCAGTGATTGCAGGCAGTTCTTGATGTTCTTTAACTTGTAGATGTATTGGTCCCACATCTGCCTCCATCTTCATATCATCTTCTCTTGCTTATGTTACTGTGTCCTGTCCTCTTCTTGCCGGGACACCAGTCACTGTATTTAGGACCCACCCTAAATACTGAGATCCTTAACTAATTACATTTGCAAAGATTCACGTGAGGTCTTTGAGGTCCTGAGTGGCCATAAATTATGAAGAGTACATACTCAACCCTCTATAACTAACGTAGCTAAAATACATAGATCCCTAAAAATTAGGGATCTGATTTCAGATCTCACTGCCCTGTGAGATTTCCTGGAACCAGTGCTCTCATGAGTGTGATTTCCCCACTATCTGGGAACTAAATGAATTGTCAGTGAAAACATCTCAAGTAGACAGAAGAACCGTGGATGTTTCATAAGCCTTTAGGCAGAGGACAAATTCTAGCGGGAATTGAAGTCATGCCCTCTCCAGGTCTGGCAGATTCTTCATTCTGTTTTCTTCTTCTTCTAAGACGGTAAGTAGGGACTATTGTTTTCAGGGGATTCAGGAGTTAGGACTTTCTGATCAGTTAGTCAGTTCATTCAGTTCTGTCGCTCAGTCGTGTCTGACTCTTTGCGACCCCATGAATCACAGCATGCCAGGCCTCCCTGTCCCTCATCAACTCCCAGAGTTTACCCAAACTCATGTCCATTGAGTTGGTGATGCCATCCAGCCATCTTATCCTCTGTCATCTGCTTCTCGTCATGCCTCTAATCCCTCCCAGCATCAGAGTCTTTTCCAACGAATCAACTCTTCGCATGAGGTGGCCAAAGTATTGGAGTTTCAGCTTCAGCATCAGTCCTTCCAAAGAACACCCAGGACTAATCTCCTTTAGAATGGACTGGTTGGATCTCCTTGCAGTCCAAGGGACTCTCAAGAGTCTTCTCCAACACCACAGTTCAAAAGCATCAATTCTTCGGTGCTCAACTTTCTTCATAGTCCAACTCTCACATCCATACATGACCACTAGAAAAACCATAGCGTTGACTAGATGGACCTTTGTTGGCAAAGTAATGTTTCTGCTTTTTAATATGCTATCTAGGTTGGTCGTAACTTTCCTTCCAAGGAGTAAGCGCCTTTTAATTTCATGGCTGCAATCACCATCTGCAGTGATTTTGGAGCCCCCAAAATAAAGTCTGACACTGTTTCTACTGTTTCCCCATCTATTTCCCATGAAGTGATGGGACCAGATGCCATGATCTTAGTTTTCTGAATGTTGAGCTTTAAGCCAGCTTTTTCACTCTCTTCTTTCATTTTCATCAGGAAGCTTTTTAGTTCCTCTTCACTTTCTGCCATAAAGGTGGTGTCATCTGCATATCTGAGGTTATTGATATTTCTCCCAGCAATCTTGACTCCAGCTTGTACTTCCTCCAGCCTTCTCCAGTGTTTCTCATGATGCACTCTGCATATAAGTTAAATAAGCAGGGTGACAATATACAGCCTTGATGTACTCCTTTTCCTATTNCTTGTGCTTCTTCCAGCCCAGCGTTTCTCTTGATGTACTCTGCATTGAAGTTAAATAAGCAGGGTGACAACATACAGCCTTGACGTACTCCTTTTCCTATTTGGAACCAGTCTGTTGTTCCATGTCCAGTTCTAACTGTTGCTTCCTGACCTGCATACATGTCTCTCAAGAGGCAGGTCAGGTGGTCTGGTATTCCCATCTCTTTCAGAATTTTCCACAGTTTATTGTGATCCACACAGTCAAAAGCTTTGGCATAGTCAATAAAGCAGAAATAGATGTTTTTCTGGAACTCTCTTGCTTTTTCCATGATCCAGCAGATGTTGGCAATTTGATCTCTGGTTCCTCTGCCTTTTCTAAAACCAGCTTGAACATCTGGAAGTTCACGGTTCACGTATTGCTGAAACCTGGCTTGGAGAATTTTGAGCATTACTTTACTAGCATGTGAGATGAGTACAATTGTGTGGTAGTTTGAGCATTCTTTGGCATTGCCTTTTTTTCTTTCTTTCTAGGCTTATAGGACAATAAAAGGAGATGATGTCTGTGGAGAGCTTAGCAAAGCCTATTACATAGTGGATGCCCAGCCCTTGCAGTTAGAGGTAGAGAGCTAGGCAGAACTCATTCATGTGGGCAGAAGTGGCCAGAGACACGTGGGTACAGTCAGAGATTCTGTTAGGACTGATGCATGCTTAAAGATCTTCATGTAGAGGCACTGGCCTTTGTCACTGTGTACTGGCGGTCCCTGATGAATTGCAAGATATATTTGTGGGGTGGGGGGGATGTATTGCAAAAGGGAAACTCCAAGCCTAGCAAACAAGGTCCATGATCCCTAATCTTTCTTGGCCCTAGTACCTTTCCTGGGATGGTTATGGGTAGCACAGCCCCCAGAGGAATTCACCTTGTTATAGGTTGAATTCATATGTCCCTCTGCCCCAAATTCATATGTTAAAGTCCTAACCCCCAGTACCTCAGAATGTGACTTTATTTGGAGAAGGGAGTAGAAAACAAGCTCAGCAGGATGGATCTAATGCAAATGGCTGTTGTCTTTAGAAAAAGGAAAAATTTGGGCACAGAGCTACATACAAATAGGGAGGGCAGAGTGAGGAAGTGTAGAGATCCCCAAATTCATATGTTAAAGTCCTAACCCCCAGTACCTCAGAATGTGACTTTATTTGGAGAAGGGAGTAGAAAACAAGCTCAGCAGGATGGATCTAATGCAAATGGCTGTTGTCTTTAGAAAAAGGAAAAATTTGGGCACAGAGCTACATACAAATAGGGAGGGCAGAGTGAGGAAGTGTAGAGAGAAGGCCATCCACAAGGCAAGGAAAATCATAGCCCTCAGAAAGAATCAAACCTGCTAGCCCTTTAATCTCAGACTCCCAGCCTCCAGAATTGTGGAACAATACATCTGTGTTGGTTAAACCACCCAATCTGTTGTACAACAGTCCCAGAAAAACAATAAGTGAAAGAGTGAAAATGTTAGTTTCTCACTCGTCTCCTACTGTCCAACTCTGCAGTCCTATGGATTGCAGCCAGGCTTCTCTGTCCATGGAATTCTCCACACAAGAATACTGGAGTGGGTAGCCATTCCCTTCTCTAGGGGATCTCCCTGACCCAGGAATCGAACCCATGTCTCCTGAATTACAGGCAGATTCTCTACCATCTGAGCCACAGGGGAGCCCAAGGAAACCAATAAACACCCAAAATCCTTTCAGGAATGATGGAACTGTGTTGAAAGAAACCTCAAAGTCAGCAGAACCTAAGGAGGCAGATTGACTGGCTAAGCCAGCTGATGGTCTTTAAGCGCAGCTTAATACCTGTTTGACATACAAGCAAATACCCAATTATTTTGGGGGGTGGCTAAAGTATTTTCATTAAACTAAGTATGTAATTTTCAAACACTTATACAAAATTTTAAAAGCAGAGTTATAAAAAGTTTTCAATAAAAATGTACAGAACTGACAGCAAAATTCTTTTTTCTTTATTGTACAAATAAAAACATTTTGTTTTTCATACACTGGCTGAAAGTTTTGTAATATATTCTCCACACGATAGCTGCAATATTGCATTTTAATGAGCAACCTCGCAGTTAATTCAATCATTTATTAAAAACAGGTTCACCATCTGAACCTTAAGAATCAATTACTCAGTTTAACGAGAAAGATAACAACATTTGTCATATATAACGTGAAGTCATAAAGGGCTCTTCTGGATGCAGATGTATTCTGGCCTTGTTTCTTTATTAAATTCTTCATGCTTCTAAGTCAAGGATGTTTCTTTACTTTAGCAGAACTTCTTTCCAGCAGCCTGGTCTAATTTCTGAGAGCCTGGAGCTGTGGTTGTAGGTATTTAACAGTGGCTGGCTTCCTGCCACTGACTACACCCTGACTGTTTTCCTTGGCCCATAATCACAGAGAGACAGAATATATGATCATTCTCCTGAATTCTTCAGTTTATGCTGTAACCCTGTCATCCAGTGTCCTCTAGCTTTGTCTCCATGCAGCCCAGAGAGGTCTGAAACATTCTGTGTTAGCAAAGAGGCACATTTTTTGAAAAATTCCTGCAGCTGCAAGGCCCCTGGCTTCACTCATCCACTCATGGGCACTTCCCTGGAGGGGAGCACAAACCACGGCAGTCCTCCCAACCCTCATTTGATGGGCTTCGTTGCCTCGCTGTAGCTTTCCACCCTCTTCTGCCTGCAGCCATCCTACTCAGGGGAATGGACCACTTCACTTATCTTCAGTCTTTCTGGTGATTTCCTTTAGACTTCCACGCACTAAAAGTGATGCTCATGTTTTGGTGAAAAATTCTCGTGTGAAAACCGCTTTGGGGGGGTCTCCTTTAAGAACACAGTGTAAACGTATGTCCTAAGAAGTGGCTTGAAGTTTTCCATCAGAGAATTTTTGGAATATCTTGGGGAGCTGGTGCTTCTTTAACTCAATGACACAATGTTTTACAAACATCATGTGAATCTCTTTTCAAATCATGTTTTTCCTGTGAGGAAATTTCTTCTGACATCATTTTTCTGAGCGATACTTTTCAAGTTTGAATATTCCCTACCGATGACCAAGAGGCACATGAAAAAATGCTCAACATTGCTAATTATCAGAGAAATACAAACCCAAACTACAATAATGTATCACCTCACCATGCCATACACCAGAAACTAATACAACATTGCAAATCAACTATAATTCAAAAGAGAGTTTGAGTATTCTAAAAATCCAGTACAAGTAGCATATTCAGTTCAGTCCAGTTCATTTCAGTCGCTCAGTTGTGTCCGACTCTTTGCGACCCCATGAATTGCAGCACACCAGTCCTCCCTGTTCATCAGCAGCTCCTGGAGTTCACTCAGACTCACGTCCATCGAGTCCGTGATGCCATCCAGCCATCTCATCCTCTGTCGTCCCCTTCTCCTCCTGCCCCCAATCCCTCCCAGCATCAGAGTCTTTTCCAATGAGTCAACTCTTCGTATGAGGTGGCCAAAGTACTGGAGTTTCAGCTTTAGCATCATTCCTTCCAAAGAAATCCCAGGGTTGATCTCCTTCAGAATGGACTGGTTGGATCTCCTTGCAGTCCAAGGGACTCTCAAGAGTCTTCTCCAACACCACAGTTCAAAAGCATCAATTCTTCGGCGCTCAGCTTTCTTCACAGTCCAACTTTCACATCCATACATGACCACAGGAAAAACCATAGCCTTGACTAGGCGGACCTTAGTCGGCAAAGTAATGTCTCTGCTTTTGAATATACTATCCAGGTTGGTCATAACTTTTCTTCCAAGGAGTAAGCGTCTTTTAATTTCATGGCTGCAGTCACCATCTGCAGTGATTTTGGAGCCCCAAAAAATAAAGTCTGACACTGTTTCCACTGTTTCCCCATCTATTTCCCATGAAGTGATGGGACCGGATGCCATGATCTTCGTTTTCTGAATGTTGAGCTTTAAGCCAACTTTTTCGCTCTCCTCCTTCACTTTCATCAAGAGGCTTTTTAGCTCCTCCTCACTTTCTGCCATAAGGGTGGTGTCATCAGCATATCTGAGGTTATTGATATTTCTCCCGGCAATCTTGATTCCAGCTTGTGTTTCTTCCAGTCCAGCGTTTCTCATGATGTACTCTGCATATAAGTTAAATAAGCAGGGAGACAATATACAGCCTTGACGTACTCCTTTTCCTATTTGGAACCAGTCTGTTGTTCCATGTCCAGTTCTAACTGTTGCTTCCTGACCTGCATACAGATTTCTCAAGAGGCAGGTTAGGTGGTCTGGTATTCCCATCTCTTTCAGAATTTTCCACAGTTTATTGTGATCCACACAGTCAAAGGCTTTGGCATAGTCAATAAAGCAGAAATAGATGTTTTTCTGGAACTCTCTTGCTTTTTCCATGATCCAGCGGATGTTGGCAATTTGATCTCTGGTTCCTCTGCCTGTTCTAAAACCAGCTTGAACATCAGGGAGTTCACGGTTCACATATTGCTGAAGCCTGGCTTGGAGAATTTTGAGCATTACTTTACTAGCGTGTGAGATGAGTGCAATTGTGCGGTAGTTTGAGCATTCTTTGGCATTGCCTTTCTTTGGAATTGGAATGAAAACTGACCTTTTCCAGTCCTGTGGCCACTGCTGAGTTTTCCAAATTTGCTGGCATATTGAGTGCAGCACTTTCACAGCATCATCTTCCAGGATTTGAAACAGCTCAACTGGAATTCCATCACCTCCACTAGCTTTGTTCTTAGTGATGCTTTCTAAGGCCCACTTGACTTCACATTCCAAGATGTCTGGCTCTAGATTAGTGATCACATCCTCATGATTATCTGGGTCGTGAAGATCTTTTCTGTACAGTTCTTCTGTGTATTCTTGCCACCTCTTCTTAATATCTTCTGCTTCTGTTAGGTCCATACCATTTCTATCCTTTATCGAGCCCATCTTTGCATGAAATGTTCCCTTGGTATCTCCAATTCTCTTGAAGAGATCTCTAGTCTTTCCCATTCTGTTGTTTTCCTCTATCTCTTTGCATTGATTGCTGAAGAAGGCTTTCTTATCTCTTCTTGCTATTCTTTGGAACTCTGCATTCAGATGCTTATATCTTTTCTTTTCTCCTTTGCTTTTCGCCTCTCTTCTTTTCAGTGCTATTTGTAAGGCTTCTCCAGACAGCCATTTTGCTTTTTTGCATTTCTTTTCCATGGGGATGGTCTTGATCCCTGTCTCCTGTACAATGTCACGAACCTCATTCCATAGTTCATCAGGAACTCTGTCTATCAGATCTAGGCCCTTAAATCTATTTCTCACTTCCACTGTATAATCATAAGGGATTTGATTTAGGTCATACCTGAATGGTCTAGCGGTTTTCCCTACTTTCTTCAATTTAAGTCTGAATTTGGAAATAAGGAGTTCATGATCTGAGCCACAGTCAGCTCCTGGTCTTGTTTTTGTTGACTGTATAGAGCTTCTCCATCTTTGGCTGCAAAGAATATAATCAATCTGATTTCGGTGTTGACCATCTGGTGATGTCCATGTGTAGAGTCTTCTCTTGTGTTGCTGGAAGAGGGTGTTTGCTATGACCAGTGCATTTTCTTGGCAAAACTCTATTAGTCTTTGCCCTGCTTCATTCCGCATTCCAAGGCCAAATTTGCCTGTTACTCCAGGTGTTTCTTGACTTCCTACTTTAGCATTCCAGTCCCCTATAATGAAAAGGACATCTTTTTTGGGTGTTAGTTCTACAAGGTCTTGTAGGTCTTCATAAAACCGTTCAACTTCAGCTTCTTCAGCATTACTGGTTGGGGCATAGACTTGGATAACTGTGATATTGAATGGTTTGCCTTGGAAACGAACAGAGATCATTCTGTCGTTTTTGAGATTGCATCCAAGTACTGCATTTCGGACTCTTTTGTTGACCATGATGGCTACTCCATTTCTTCTGAGGGATTCCTGCCCGCAGTAGTAGATATAATGGTCATCTGAGTTAAATTCACCCATTCCAGTCCATTTTAGTTCGCTGATTCCTAGAATGTCGACGTTCACCCTTGCCATCTCTTGTTTGACCACTTCCAATTTGCCTTGATTCATGGACCTGACATTCCAGGTTCCTATGCAATATTGTTCTTTACAGCATCGGATCTTGCTTCTATCACCAGTCACATGCACAACTGGGTATTGTTTTTGCTTTGGCTCCATCCCTTCATTCTTTCTGGAGTTATTTCTCCACTGATCTCCAGTAGCATATTGGGCACCTAACGACCTGGGGAGATTCTCTTTTGATATCCTATCATTTTGCCTTTTCATACTGTTCATGGGGTTCTCAAGGCAAGAATACTGAAGTGGCTTGCCATTCCCTTCTCCAGTGGACCACGTTCTGTCAGACCTCTCCACCATGACCCGCCCGCCTTGGGTTGCCCTGCAGGCATGGCTTGGTTTCATTGAGTTAGACAAGGCCCTGGTCCTAGTGTGATTAGATTGACTAGTTTTCTGCGAGTATGGTTTCAGTGTGTCTGCCCTCTGATGCTCTCTTGCAACACCTACCATCTTACTTGGGTTTCTCTTACCTTGGGCGTGGGTTGTCTCTTCACGGCTGCTCCTTACCTTGGACGAGGGGTATCTCCTTACCGCCGCAGTTCCTGACCTTCAACGTGGGACAGCTCCTCTAGGCCCTCCTGCGCCTGCGCAGCCCCTGCTCCTCGGGTTGCTCCTCCCGGCCGCCGGCCGTGGCCTCGGGCGTGGGTGGCTTCTCCCAGCTGCCGCCCCTGGCCTCGGGCTCAGGGTGGCTCCTCCGGGTCACCACCCCTGGCCTCGGGCGCAAGGTGGCTTCTCCCGGCCGCCCCTGGCCTCGGACGTGGGGTGTCTCTTCCTGGCCGCCCCTGACCTCGGACACGGGGTAGCTCCTCCCGGCCGCCGCCCTGACCTCAGACGCGGGGTGTCTCCTCCCGGCCGCCACTGACCTCGGATGAGGGGTAGCTCCTCCCGGCCGCCACTGACCTCAGACACAGGGTAGCTCCTCTCGGCCGTTCCTGCGCCGTCGCAGCCTGGCACTCTAGGTTGCTGCCCCTGACCTCGGACGTGGGGTAGCTCCTCTCGCCCGCGCTGAGTGCGCCGGCCCGGCTCTCGCAAGCGGCCCGCGCTGAGTGCGCCGGCCCGGCTCTCGCAAATGGCCCGCGCTGAGTGAAGGTGAAAGTGAAGGAGGAGAGCGAAAAAGTTGGCTTAAAGCTCAACATTCAGAAAAAGAAGATCATGGCGTCTGGTCCCATCACTTCATGGGAAATAGATGGGGAAACAGTGGAAACAGTGTCAGACTTTATTTTTTGGGGCTCCAAAATCACTGCAGATGGTGACTGCAGCCATGAAATTAAAAGACGCTTACTCCTTGGAAGAAAAGTTATGACCAACCTGGATAGTATATTCAAAAGCAGAGACATTACTTTGCCGACTAAGGTCCGCCTAGTCAAGGCTATGGTTTTTCCTGTGGTCATGTATGGATGTGAAAGTTGGACTGTGAAGAAAGCTGAGCGCCGAAGAATCGATGCTTTTGAACTGTGGTGTTGGAGAAGACTCTTGAGAGTCCCTTGGACTGCAAGGAGATCCAACCAGTCCATTCTGAAGGAGATCAACCCTGGGATTTCTTTGGAAGGAATGATACTAAAGCTGAAACTCCATTACTTTGGGCACCTCATGCAAAGAGTTGACTCATTGGAAAAGACTCTGATGCTGGGAGGGATTGGGGGCAGGAGAAGAAGGGGACGACCGAGGATGAGATGGCTGGATGGCATCACTGACTCGATGGATGCGAATCTGAGTGAACTCCGGGAGTTGGTGATGGACATGGAGGCCTGGCATGCTGCAATTCATGGGGTCGCAAAGAGTTGGAGACGACTGATGGACTGAAATGAACTGAACTGAACTGTCTAGAAATAATTTTATCTTGTATAGTTATAGACAAATTATTCATAGTAAATATAAACAAACATAATTTCTCCACTTAAGAGTTCTTCTCCTGCATCTTTTAGTAACTGCTTTTAAACCTTAATCAGCATTGCAGTCTTTAACTTTAGGAGTAGAAAACTCACTTTCTTTTTTTTAGCCTCGAAAAATATCAACAATCACATTGGATTCTATCACCAATTATATAATTTGGCCTGTCTGGAAGTAACCTAAAAAGACGTAACTGAAATTTTTATTTCTTTAATTTTGTATCTATATGAGATGACAGATGTTCACTGAACTTATTGTGATAATCATTCCAAAATGTATGTAAGTCATTATGTTGTACACCTTACACTTATACAGTGATGTATGTCAGTTGTATCTCAATGAGACTGGAAGAAAAATAATTTTTAAAAAGCTGAAAAGAGGAAGAAAAATCAGCAAGCTGATAATTGGTAAAAGTTAATTCTCTCTCAAAAGGAAATTTAATGGAATCATAGTATATAATGTGGTAAATGTTGTTTAAGAGGAAGTTTACAAAATAGACAAAAAGGGAATTCTTTATTAAAAAGCCTGCCACAGATTCTCTTAATTTTTTATGAACCACTTTTTTTTCAAACTCAGATCAATGTGAAGCACATTGTCTTCAACTGTTACAGACCCTGAATCAATACCAATAGAACCAAATACTTCATTGAGCTGAAAAGCCATTTCAGCAGGTAACGGCAATTCCAGACAATCTCTGATGAGAGACTGGCCATCCCTGTCATGACAGTCACCATCACGGTTTTGTCTTCTCTACTGACTCCAGAGGACAAGATACTCCAGGCTGTTAGACTAGTTTCTGTTTTTTGTTCATCTTTACTTATAAATTATTCTATCTGAAATCTCACATAATCTTTTGGGAAATTTTCTTTTTTTTTTTTCATTTCAAAAGGGTCAGTAAAATTAATTTTCTCATTTAGTTCAAGATTTGTAGTACTTGAAAGAGTTTTCAAATATCAGACAAATTAGAAAATTATATTCCATCTCCAGTGTCTGTAGCTACTAGATTTCTTCTCCATTTCATACTGTCATTAACTGATGTAACTTCAGATAACTAGGAAAGATTACTCAACACTATGTAGAACTGAAAGTTCTGCCTAACTTTCAGGAAGTGGTTGTTCATATTCTTTACCCACACATGTATTCTAGATTTACAAGAGCATCAGGGAATACATGTGATATTAATTCAGGTTTTTCAGGAGTTACAGCATTTATTTCTGCCTGCTGAATTTTCCGTTTGCATCACAGACAGACCATGCACATATTAGTATTATTTGGTCAAAACTGAATGTGAACTTAAGAAATTTAAACTTAATGACAAGGG
The DNA here is from genome assembly GCA_006410675.1 of Oreotragus oreotragus. NCBI lineage: Eukaryota > Metazoa > Chordata > Mammalia > Artiodactyla > Bovidae > Oreotragus > Oreotragus oreotragus. The sequence continues at coordinate 115,868 of SJYX01013030.1, read as the reverse complement.
ATAATTTTCTAAATTTTTGTTGTTCTAATCCATATTTTTTTGTAGAAAGAATGGGTGTCATAATCCTTACAAGCTTTCTTGAGTCACTTAAATTGTCAACATTTGTAAAGCCAAAAATGAATCCATGAGGTCACTAGAAAAGTTCAATTTCTTAAGGCATTCTGTATTAAGGACTCTAATTCTTCAATTATCTACATGTCCAAAAATGAATTCACTTTTTAATCTTAACTCTTTTCTTAAGAAAGACACTTTCCAATATTTCACTTCCTGCTACCATTTCTTGGTTCTCAAAGCACCTAAGCTCTTTGACATGACTCTTCTTTTCAACAATCCTAATAAAAAATCCACTACTTTTTCAACCCAGAGGATTGTTGCGATGAGCAAATGTGATAATCCGTGGGAAAATGCTGTGCACAAGGCTGGGCATTTAGTAAGCACCTAGCTCTCTTCCCCCATGAAATCATATTCAAAAAGCATCTATATTCAGGTCCAGGTCAAAAAATGTCTCTGAGACTGGTGAAGAGCTCTTACTGACTGATTTTGTCTTGTCCAAAGTTGGCTTCAGAAAGACTAAAGGTGGTTGAGTCTTCATCACTAGCAAAAACAACTCAATGACTTCCTTGGAGTTTGCAGTCTTCTAAGCAGGTCTTCCCCAACATTATTTCATATCTTTGTCATTTTGACTTCCCAAACCTAAAATGCTTCTCCTTTCTTACTCATCTTTTCTTTCTTTTTAAAACTGAAGTATAGCTGATTTATAATATATGTTAATTTCTGTTGTACAGCATAGTGGTTCAATAACATATTGGAGAATCAACAACTGTAGTTTTTTTGTTATGTATTCTTGTATTTTTATCTAGCTAAACTATTAGACGATCTCAATGACATAGTCTCATAATCAAAGATAAGAAAATTCAAGGTAATTCTCTAATACAGATTCAACCAGTCCATTCTAAAGGAGATCAGTCCTGGGTGTTCTTTGGAAGGAATGATGCTGAGGCTGAAACTCTAGTACTTTGGCCACCTCATGCGAAGAGTTGACTCATTGGAAAAGACTCTGATGCTGGGAGGGATTGGGGGCAGGAGGAGAAGGGGACGACAGAGGATGAGATGGCTGGATGGCATCACTGGCTCAATGGACATGAGTTTGCGTGAACTCCAGGAGTTGGTGATGGACAGGGAGGCCTGGTGTGCTGCAATTCATGGGGTTGCAAAGAGTCGGACACAACTGAGCTACTGAACTGAACTGATCTAATACACAGTCCATATTCAAAAATTTCAGTTGCTTTAAAAATGACTTTTACAACTTTTATTAAAACCAGAAAACAATCTATGTTCACATATTACATTTTGTTATTACATCTCTTTAATCTAGAGTGTTCTTTTCTCTTTTTTCAATTTTCTTTTTAAATGTATTTCTAGATTTACTGATGTATGAGTGACAAATGGGCTTTCCAAGTGGCGCTAGCCAGTGCAGGAAACGTAAGAGACGTGGTTTCATCCCTTGGTCAGGAAGCTCTCCTGGAGGAGGGCATGGCAACCCGCTCCAGGATTCTTGCCTGGAGACTCCCATGGTCAGAGGAGCCTGATGGGCTATGGTGCCTAGGGCTGCAAAGAGTTAGACGCTACTGAAGTGACTTAGCACATGCAGACACTAGTGACAAATAAAATTGTATATATTTAAGTGGTGGTGGTGGTGTAGTCACTAAGTCATGTCCAACTTTTGTGACTCCATGGACTGTAGCCTGCCAGGCTACTCTGTCCATAGGATTTTCCAGGCAAGAATCCTGGAGTGGGTTGCCATATTTAAATAGTATATTGTCATTATTTGATATATGAATACATTATGAAAGGATTGCCAGTATCCTACTATTTCTCCCACCATCTAATCCCTGACAACCAACATCCAACATTCAACATTCTGTTTCTTTAAGTTTGAATGTTTTTTTATATTCCACAAGTAACTGATATTTGTCTTTGGCATATTTCGCTTAAGACCTCAAGTTTCATCCATGTTTTCACAAATAGTGGGATCTTCCTCCTTTGTATTACTGAATAATATTTCATTATTATATCAATCATACAAACACACACATATATACACACATAATCAGTTCAGTTCATTTCATTTGCTCAGTTGTATCTGACTCTTCAACCTCATGGACTGCAGCATGCCAGGCCTCCCTGTCCATCACCAACTCCCAGAGTTTACTCAAATTCATGTCCATTGAGTCACTGATGCCATCCATCCATCTCATCTTCTGTCATCCCCTTCTCCCGCCTTCAATCTTTCCCAGCATCAGGGTCTTTTCACATGAGTCAGTTCTTTGCATCAGGTGGCCAAAGTATTGGAGCTTCAGCTTCAACATCAGTCCTTCCAATGAATGTTCAGGACTGGTTTTCCTTTAGGATGGACTGGTTTGATCTCCTTGCAGTCCAAGGGACTCTCAAGAGTCTTCTCCAACACCACAGTTTAGAAATATCAATTCTTCAGCGTTCAGCTTTCTTTACAGTCCAACTCTCACATCCATCCGTGACTACTGGAAAAACCATAGCCTTTTTAAGACAGACCTTTGCTGGTACGAGTGGCCATGAGGAGATAGCACACGTCCAAGGTCAGGAGCGGTGGCTGTGCTTTGCTGGAGCAGCGGTGAAGTGATACACATATATAATGATATATAAAATATATATCACATTTACTTTATCCATTCATCTGTCCACAGACACTAACTTTGTATCTATATCTTGGCTATTGTAAATAATACTGCAATGAAGATATCTCTTTGAAATACTGAGTTAATTTCCTTCAGTTATATACCCAGAACTGGGTTTTCTAGATCCTATGATAGTTATATATTTAACTTTTCATGAAATTTCTTCCTATTTTTCATAGTGGCTAAGCCAGTTTTATTTTTGTGCAATAGTTAATGGGATATTCTTAATTTTCTTTCTGTTAATTTATTATTAGTATATAGCAGTACATAAATAATAGTCATATTAGTAATAGTGATGTCAATTAAAAATGAAAATTGATCCTTATTTAATGGCTTATACACAAACACACACATGCACACCCAAACAATTTCCACATGGAATTTAAAACTACATGTGAAAAATAAACAATGAACTTTTTAGAATATATTCGAATAGAGTGTATAATGACATAGGTATAGAAGAATACTTCTTAAACACTACACCAAATCTTTGAGCATTAAAAAGATTGAAGAATCAGATTACACTAAAACTGTGAACATATCTTCACTGAAATATAGCACTGAAATAATGAAAATGTAAGTCACAGCTTGGGAGCAAGTATGTCAGGCACACACAAAGAGAAAGGTCCCTTCTTTATATAATGTGCTTTTACAAATTAGTAAGAAAAAGATGCAATTTAAAAATTGGGAAGATATTTGAGCAACCACTTCTTAAAGGGGAGGTTTTAGAATGATTGGTTGATAAATAAAAGTTGCTCAGCATTGTTAGTCATCAGGATATGTATAGGAAACCAACCAAGAGATGATACTAAATACCCATCACGATGGCTAAAATTTCAAGGCTGTGAAAAACTGCATTCTGTTGCTGTTACAAGTATAAATTAGCACCACCAATTTGGAAAACTATTCTGCAGTGTGCCAAGTTTGAACAGAAGTACATCCCTGCAACCAGCAATTTCCCTCCTATGTAGAACACAAAAACATGGGTACTGAATTTCATTTACACTTAAGGATGTGGATTAAAAGTCAGACCTCCTACACAAAATTAATAGAAAGTTACTTGACAAGTTGAGAAGTTACTTGACAAGTTGAGAAGCAAAGGAAAGTATCATTTTTCATTACTCACCTGTCATGGACCGGTTGGTTCTGGAGGGTGAGGTTGGTTGGCCAGTAGCTGAGAGGGGACAGGTAGGAGGGCACAAGAGCAGTGGTCCAGCTGTCACTGCTGGAGGAAGTCCAGTCTGCTGAACAGAACATCCTGTATCCGGACAGAAATCAGTACCTGGTAGCCCAACACCGTGATGGGGAACTGACATGGGGAGAGGACCTGACGCCAGGTCACAGGGTTTCTCCAAAAGCAGATGGAGGTGGGACAAGCAGTTAGGATGTTGAAAGACGCAGCCCTCCAGGCAAGACGTCTGCATCAGGGACATCAGCCAGAAGAGGGGTTGTGGACGAGGGCCTGGAGTCACTGAGCTTAGGGTCAGAGGGTCAGTCCTCTTGACAGCAACCTGGCAAGGAAACAGCAACACCTATCAGAGAGGAATTAGCATTCCAAGAGAGAAATTCTGCCACAGCTTCTAAACTGGGATCACTGAATGAGGATTTGTTCGGCAGACAGTGGCTTCAAGCTGTGGTAGACTATGTCGTCCTTCCCAGCTCTCCTCCCCATTCCCAGGTTGGGTCAGCATCCCCACAGGTGGCAACAGGTGCCTGCCCCATGGCACCTACTCTGCTGGGAAAATGAGAAGAGCAGGAGCAGAGTGTCAGGTCCATGGAGAACGTTTCCTCTCCTGGACAAGCATGGCATTTCCCACCAGGGGGTATCTCCTTCAGCCTGGATCCCGAAGTCCTAGAGACATGTGGGTCAGACCTGCAGCCCATATGCAGACATCATGCCACAAGAGCAGCACTGACTGTTTGTTGGTGTAAGCCACTGAGATTTTAGGGTTGCCAGTTCTCACAGCAAAGCTGACTATACAACACTGAATTCTTGCATGAGCAGGTGGAGCTGTCCCAATAGAACTGCCATGAACAGGCAGGGAAAATTCTCTCAACCTTGCTCCCAAGTTCTATTTGACTAGAACACTATTGCTCTTTGAGTGTGTAACATGAAACTGACTCTGAAAAAAGTATGGAAGTATGTACAGTCCTGTGGGACTGCAAGTGTAAGCCCGGTTGGGCACCAAACCAGGCAATTTGAAGTTGTTCCCTGGGTGGAAATCACAAATATTGAGGCTCCAGATGAGTGTGTAATCCCCTTCCTGGGTGAGCTGTCATGAGGCAGAGGGAGAGAGCAATTGTGTCCCCTGGTTCATGTCCCCTGAGAACATCTCCGTAAGCCTCTGGATATGTGTACCTCTAGGTACCCCTCAGGCTGAAGCTCCAGGACAAGCAAATATTCTACAGAGAGTGTGGGGATATGTCTGCTGCCTTTAAGTGCCTTAGGTGTGGCAGACTGCTGAGAACTCTCTCTCTCTGATTGTTGCAGTCCTGTGGGATTCAGGAACACAGCCCCACTAGCCACCACAGCCAGGCATTCAAGGGGCATCCCCTCGGTGACAGCCACCAACATCAGGGCCCAGATATACAAACCAGGGCACCAGACATGTGTCAAACATTCGCTCTGAGAGATCTGGGCACTCTTGACCACTCCAGAGGGAGAGCATGAACATGGCACCCACCTTCTAAGGCCTCTGGTAGGGTTTACAGTAAGCCCTTAAATGTGTATTTAACTGGAACCATGCCCCTCAGGCTGCAGCTAACGTGATGAGCTAATAGCCCTCTTTGCCAGAAAGACTGAGTTCCTGGGTCCTGAGTTACTGTGCCTTGGGGGTGGTAGCTATTTGAGACCTCTCCTCTGTTGGTTAGTTCTGTGGGACCTACAAGCGTAAACCCCACACTGAGCGGTAGAACCAGGAAATGTATTGATGTCTCCTGACAGTAGTTGCAAAAGTCAGACAACTCCACTCTGGTGAGCCAGAGTGAGTCAGAAGGAAAGCTCAAATTTGTGTCCACTGACTTCTATTTCCTGAGTATACCTCAATGTGGATTTTTTTCTTTCGTCGTGATACTGATTTTTTATGATAGTGATTTCTTTTTTTCATGATATTGATCTATAAGAAACTGAGTTTACAGAATATCCCATATTCTGAATTTGTACGGTTGATTCTTTTATTTTCCAGACTTCATGTACTTTGGAAATTAAATTCAAAAATGTTTAGATTTAGACTAAAGATCTTTGACAAGAGTACAGCTTCTGTGTATTTCTATCATATCACATCAGAAAGCATATAATGTTAGGAAATTTCTGTTAGTGCTATACAGATTTGATCACGTAGCTAAGTGTAACAACCTGCGTGTTCCAACAGGAAGGTATGCTTTTCCCTTTTTTATTAGCAAGCACTCTGTGAGGTGCTATCATGGAAACACAGTGCTTTTCAGCCTCCCTTAATCCTTGTCTGAATAACTTATTTTACTGAAGTTTACAAAATGGTAATTTTTCTAAGATGTTTTCTTTCTCCTTCTTCCTTTTTTCCTTCCTCCCTCCCTCCCGCTCCTTCTCTCTTTCTCTTTTTTCCCTTTCTTATTTCATGGGTTTGAGTGGACTCCAGGAGTTGGTGATGGACAGGGAGGCCTGGCGTGCTGCGGTTCATGGGGTCGCAAAGAGTCAGACACGACTGAGCGACTGAACTGATAACAAGTACTGAAATGCATTGATTAAAATGTCAACTATCAAAATCTCTTAAACATGCATTTTCCAAGCCCCAGGTTTGCTTTCCTGCACCCTATTCATGAGTTTTTGGGATAATTTATTCCCATGAGCATGGCTCTGTACACAGAGGCCCAGCTATGCTTCTAATCCTCTGTTCCAGAGACAACTTCTAAATCACCACCTAATTTTAGTGGCAGACTTGGACCCAGAATATGACAATTTTATGTATGTTTCAACTTCTTAGTTTGAGATACTTACTAATTCATATGCAGGCCTAAGAAATAATAAGAATTTTGTATACCCTTCACCCAGCTCTTCAGTGATAACTTCTTAATGACCAAAGCTTTGATGTCACAAAGAGGAGATGGGCATTTATGTAAGCCAGCAAACTTGTTCAGATTTTATATATTTTAATGCACTTACTTGTCTGTGGATATTTAGTTCTACATAACTTTAACTTCAGTTCAGTTCAATCGCTCAGTCGTGTACGACTCTTTGCAACCCCATGAATCACAGCACGCCAGGCCTCCCTGTCCATCAAGAACTCCCAGAGTTCACTCAAACTCACGTCCATCGAGTCCGTGATGTCATCCAGCCATCTCATCCTCTGTCGTCCCCTTTTCCTCCTGCCCCCAGTCCCTCCCAGCATCAGAGTCTTTTCCAATGAGTCAACTCTTTGCATGAGGTGGCCAAAGTACTGGAGTTTCTTTATCTTACTCATTCATAAACATGTGTGATACAGTCAAGACACAAAACAGGTATATTAGCCTTTGTAGCCACAACCCTTTCCCTCTGTCCCCAGCCCATGCAACCACTAAAGTGTTATCTGTGACTGCAAGGATGCTTTATTAATGGAATCATATACCACATAGCCTTTTGAGATTTTTTTTAAATTTTCATTCAACACAATCTCCTTGAGATTCAACCAAGTTTTTTTTACTATAAAAATAATTTGTTCCTCTTTATTGCTGAAAGTTTTCCAAGCTATGGATGGGCCATAATTTAACCATTTACCTTCTAAGGGACACATGAGTCATTTCCAGTGCTAGTAATTATTAACAGAACTACCATGAACATTTATATACAGGTTTTCCTGTGAGATATATTTTTATTTCTCTGGGATAAGTGTCCAAGAGTGTAATTGCTGGGTTATATAATAAATATAAATATTTTGTAAGAAGCTTCTGTACTCTTCTCCAGAATGACTGGGCCACTGTACCATTTTGCATTTCCACCAGCAATGTGTAAGTGATCCAGTTACTCTTCATTCTTGCCAGTATTTGGTGTCATCATTGCTTTGATTTGCTTATTTGTTTGTTTTTGTTTTTGTACCATTCTGATAAGTATGTAGGCTTCCCTGATAGCTCAGTTGGTAAATAATCCACTTGCAATGCAGGAGACCCCCAGTTGATTCCTGGGTCAGGAAGATACCCTGGAGAAGGGAAAGGCTATCCACTCCAGTATTCTGGCCTGGAGAATTCCGTATAGTCCACAGGGTCACAAAGAGTCAGATAAGTATGTAGTTCTATTACATTGTAATTAGAATTTATATTTCTCTAATGATTAATGATAAGAATAGCTTTTCAAGTGCTTACTTGTCTTCTGAATATCCTGTTTAGTAAAATGTCTTTTGCCCCTTTTCTCATCAGATTGTTATTTTCACTCTCAACTTTTGAGGATTATTAATATATTATAAACACAAGTCATTTGATAGATATATGAATGTGTATATGTTCTCCTAGCTTTCATCCTTTTCTCATTGCCTTTCATAGAGCAATAGTTTCGCTGAGGTCCAACTTATCATTTTTTTCTTTTTATGTAAAAATCATGCTTTTGATACCAAGTCTAAGAAGTCTTTTTCTAAACATATATCCCAGTTTTTTCTTTGTTCCATATATGTGTGTGTGTGATCAGTTGTGTCAGACTCTGCCACACCATGGACTGTCACCCACCAAGGTGCTCTGTCCATGGAATTTTCCAAGCAAGAATACCATAGTGGGTTGCTATTTTCTCCCCCAGGGTATCTTCCAACCCCAGGGAGTGAACCTGCATCTCCTGCATCGACAGTCAGGCTCTTTACTACTGCTTCACCTGGGAAGTTATAGGCTGGAAAATTTAAGTTGTTCTGGCTGTAGATGTGCAATTGCTTCAGCAACATTTGTGGGAAAGACTATCCTTCCTCCATTGAATCGCTTTAGTGCCTTTTTCAAAACTCATCTGGGCCCATTGTGTGAGTTTTGGGGACCTCTATTCTGTTCCATTGAGGTATGTGTTTATCTCTCTATCAATATCATCACCTCATGATTACTATAGATATATAACATTTCCTGACATATTGTGTGGTATAACAAAAGCATATATATTTGATATTCATTTTCAGTTCCTAGCACAGGGCCCCTAAAATCCTTGAAATTTCCTGAGTGATGAGTGTATTTGGTTTTTCACAACGAACCCCTTTCAACCATATGTGAGACCTGAATTTACATTAATAAGGCGATTTTTGGTGGAGATGGGGGGTGGTGGTGATAGCTTTGGGGTGGGGGTTTGTTGACAGAGGAATTAACACTTTATTACAGGGTTAGAACTATTAGCCCCAACCCTTGACCTCCAGGAAGGGGAGAGATACTGAACTTGAGTTCAGTTCTTGACGGCCATTTATTTCATCCATTATACCTGCAAAACAAAACTTTAATAACAGTTCCTAAACAGTAAGATTTATGGAGCTTCTGGCTTGGTGAACACATCAACGTGTTGGAAGAATGGTGTACCCAGTGGAGGTATGACTGTTAGCTTTATGCTAACTTTCTTCCCCATACCTTGTCTTATGCATTTCTTATTTTATGTTGCCCTTGAGTTGAATATATGTATATATTCAAATACAGATTTATGGAAAGTTTGAGCAGCTAATCACTTTAGAGAATATTGGTTTTTCTTAAATACTCTTTGAAAACCATGCTATTTCATCAGGAAATGGCAAGTCCTTTGTTCTACTATCTCTTAGCTATTTCTCATTAAAACTAACTTAAAGGTTATAGCCACAGAAACATAAAGCTCACTTGAAAATATTACCCAGCTGAGATACTTCCCTAAGGAAATTATTTTGTAAAATAAACAGTAACCTCTTCGTTCTATATTATGTTTGGCGGTGGTGGTTTAGTCACTCAGTTGCGTCCTACTCTTTGTGACCCCATCAGACTCCTCTATCCATGGGATTTTCCCAGGCAAGAATACTGGAGCGGGTTGCCATTTTCTTCTCCAGGGGATCTTCCTGACTCACAAATCAAATCCTCATCTCCTGTATTGCAGGCAAATTCTTACTGCTGAGCCACCAGGGAAGCCCCATTTCAGTCTTTAAATATGCCCCCAAATTTGTGTTTCCAGGAACCTATATACAAAAAGAATATATGGTCAACTCAGTTTTACTTGCTAAAAATAATCAAGTTAAATTAGAAACCACAACTCCCCAAGTTCCCAGAACACCAATTTCCCCCACTCCCAAACTTTTTGTTGTCTATTGCAGGCCAAGGTCAGGTGAATGGATCCTACCAGATGGAGATGTGGCTGCCTACCATCGACTGGCACTATCCACAGAAGCCCTGGGTTGGGCCAAGCATTTCAGGGACTGCCACCTCCTTTGCCACATCAAAACTTGATTTTCTCCAAAATCAGTCTCATAATTGAAGAGAAACAAAAATACAAAGAAATCAATATACAAAATAAAATAGTTATTCATTTTATAGTTAAGAAAAAACATTAACTGCCACAGAAATGCATGTCTATTTACTTATTTATTTTTATTGCAGTATAGTTGATTTTCAATGCTGTGTTAGTTTCAGGTGTACATCAGAGTGATTCAGATATATATTTGAATTTGTTCTTTCCAGATTCTTTTCCATTATAAGTTATTACAGGATACTGAATATTGTTCCCTGTGTTATACAGAACTTCTCTGTTTATTTTATATTTCAGTAGTGCATATTTCTGTTAATGCCAAACTCCTAATTTATTCCCTTTGGTAACCATGTTTGTTTTCTATGTCTGTGAGTCTATTTCTGTCTTTCAAATAAGTTTATTTGTATCATTTTGTCATATAATATCACTTATATGATATTGTCTTTCTCTGTCTGATTTACTTCACTTAATATGATAATCTCTAGGTTCATCCATGCTGTTACAAATGGCATTATTTCGTTCCTTTTTTTGGACTGAGGAATATTCCATTGCATATACATATATATATACCACATCTTTATCCATTCCTCTGTCAGTGGATGCTTAGGTTGCTTCCATGTCTTGGCTATTGTAAATAGACAGAACTGAACATTTATATTGACTGAAGGAAAGTCAAATGGTAATCTGAAAGTTTTATGGTGAAAAAGGAAAATCCATGCTGGACTCTCCTCTTCAGTAGTTTGATATTATGGATTGGAACGCAATGGTTCCTTGTTCTTGCCTGGAATCAATCTCTTCCTTTAGTGTAACTTTGAATACTCATTCTGTAAAAGTATAATGAGTTAAACTTGCAACTTGCCTGGAAAATCCCATGGACGGAGGAGCCTGGTGGGCTGCAGTCCATGAGGTCGCTGAGTCGGAAACGACGGAGCGACTTCACTTTCACTTTTCACTTTCATGCATTGGAGAAGAAAATGGCAACCCACTCCAGTGTTCTTGCCTGGAGAATCCCAGGGACGGGGGAGCCTGGCGGGCTGCTGTCTATGGGGTCACATAGCGTCCGACACGGCTGAAGCGACTTAGCAGCAGCAGCAGCAGCAGCAGCATACTTGCTTCAGGCTTCCCTGGTGGCTTAATGGCAAAGAATCTGCCTGCCAATGCAGGAGACTCGGGTTTGATCCTTGGGTCAAGAAGATCCTCTGGAGAAGGAACTTGTAACCCACTGAAGGGCTATAGTCCATCAGGTCGCAAAGGAGTTGGACACGACTTAGCAACTAAACAACAAAAACAATATACTTGCTTCAAGTGTGCTGTGATTAAAAAAAAAGTCACGAAGTAGTACATTTTCTCTATATACTCTTTTTTGTTTTATTATCTGGATGAAGAACTAATGGCACAAAATGAAAAGCAGAGAGTAGGAATCGAAGAAGTGTAACTGCTTGGCTAACTGGTGGTAATTTCTTCTTCATGACCATGATGTCAAATTCTTTGATGGGCATCAAGATCAGTTTAATGACTATAGATTTAAAATATCTAAAATAATCAAGCTATCCTCATGTCAGTAGTATCATATGATCTAAACCCTGTCAGAATAACTTTCTGATTGGCTTGTTAAATGCCTTACTTCTTTCCGTTGGGATTCATATCTTGAGATTCACAGCAGCTGCAGAATGATTCTTGACGTATTCCTATGGATTTAATTCTCTGGTTATTCCTTGTCTGATGGGGGCTGAGTGCTTGCCTTGTCTTTCAGTTCTAGTGGCATGTCCAGTCCCTGCTCAACCCTTGCCTTGGTGGTCCAGCTATGACCGTTGGCCAGTTGGGTTAAGGTTAGATTTAAACTGATTGTCACAGACTTGAATCATGGCTTTTTTTCATTGTACCTGTTTTATTTAGCTCTTGGATAGTATTTTTAATCTCATCTGGCTTCCTCTCTGCTCTACTCCTCCTGTGAATTAGTCAGCTCAGGCTGCCATAACAAAATACCAGACATGTGGCTTAAAAATGACAAATTTATTTTCTCACAATTCTGGAGGCTAGAAGTCTAAGTTTAGGCATTGGCAGAGTTGATTTCTGAAGCTATATCATGTATCTTTTGTGAAAAAATTACTCCTTGATGATGTGCAGTAAGACTAATGTAAATCCAGGATATAGGAAAGCATAGGACCTGAGAGGGAGGAGCCCCATCCTGGAGACAGTGAAGGACAGTCTTAGATGATGAATGAACAGTAGGCTTGGAGAACAATTGGTCTAGCAAAATGCAAGACTGGGAGTGCTACAGGGAATTATTTTAAGAAAAAAATAGATTCATGAACCTAGCAGTCTACAGTCCATGGAGTCGCCAAGAGTCAGATACAACTGAGCAAGCACTCATGAAAGCATAAAATAAAAATCATCATGATGATGATGGAAAATCTTGGTGATAAGCTGTAGTCAGTTTCCAAATGCAAAAAGAAAAAGGCTTTTAGGAACCCCAGGAAAATACCAGATATGTATAAGAGGATGATGCTCTAGTACAAAGCAACAACAATGTAGCATGCATCAGTATAGTCAAGGGGTGCCACCTGGGAATTTTTAACAAGTTCCAGGCCCACCCCAGACTTGCTGAATCAGAAACTATTGGCGGGGGGTGGGAGTGGCAAACCTCCCAGGGGTTTCTGAAGTTCATCACATTTAGAGGACTGCTGCTTTAAACCAGGTTGGCTGTAGCTTGTTTTGGATGACAATTTTGTTTTCAGTTTTTTTTTGGACACAGCCATCTGTGTTTTATCATGTATTGATAAAATAAATGGTCATTCAAGTTTTTCCATTACATCTTATGGAAAAACCCGAATGAAATTTTTGGCCCACTTGATAGTTTCTACAACACCTTCTATGCTGCAACAGCAGATGGTAGTAGCTCTGACATAGAACACATGGCTTGCCAAGCCTAAACAGTTACTGTTTGGCTCTTTACAGAAAAAAATATTTGCTAAACTTCGCTTTCAAGATTGGATGGGCAACACATTTTTTTTTTTTGAGACTTCATTTGACCTTGGTTTTTGGTATGTACTTACCAGATTGATTAGTTCAGGAATCCTAAGTCTCTCTGCATCCAACTGCCCTGTTCATGTTTGCACTCACAGCCATTAAGATCCCTCTGATACTGTGAAAGCTGCTTCTGAGTTTTCAGTCAACATCTAGAGTAAACACAGACTCAGGACTAAGAAACAGAAGTGTAAGTGTGAATACGTTGTAAATGTGGGAGGGAAGTGCAGGGGAAAATATTTCCACATCTCAGATGAAAGGCAGACCAGAGAGATTGTCCAGCTGATGACATCAGACAAATAGAGTCACATAACTTGCTTATTTAACTTATATGCAGGGTACATCATGAAAAACGCTGGGCTGGAAGAAGCACAAGCTGGAATCAAGATTGCCAGGAGAAATATCAATAACCTCAGATATGCAGATGACACCACCCTGATGGCAGAAAGTGAAGAGGAACTAAAAAGCCTCTTGATGAAAGTAAAAGAGGAAAGCGAAAAAGTTGGCTTAAAGCTCAACATTCAGAAAACGAGGATCATGGCATCCGGTCCCATCACTTCATGGCAGATAGATGGGGAAACAGTGGAAACAGTGTCAGACTTTATTTTGTGGGGCTCCAAAATCACTGCAGATGGTGATTGTAGCCATGAAATTAAAAGACGTTTACTCCTTGGAAGAAAAGTTATGACCAACCTAGATAGCATATGGAAAAGCAGAGACATTACTTTGCCAACTAAGGTCTGTCTAGTCAAGGCTATGGTTTTTCCAGTGGTCATGTATGGATGTGAGAGTTGGACTGTGAAGAAGGCTGAGCTCCAAAGAATTGATGCTTTTGAACTGTGGTGTTGGAGAAGACTCTTGAGAGTCCCTTGGACTGCAAGGAGATACAACCAGTCCATTGTGAAGGAGATCAGCTCTGGGATTTCTTTGGAGGGAATGATGCTAAAGCTGCAACTCCAGTACTTTGGCCACCTCATGCAAAGAGTTGACTCATTGGAAAAGACCCTGATGCTGGGAGGGATTGAGGGCAGGAGGAGAAGGGGATGATAGAGGATGAGATGGCTGGATGGCATCACGGACTCAATGGACGCGAGTCTGAGTGAACTCCGGGAGTTGGTGATGGACAGGGAGGCCTGGCGTGCTGCGATTCATGGGATCGCAGAGTCGGACATGACTGAGTGACTGAACTGAACTGAACTTACAAAGTTATAAAGGTAACCAGTGGGAGAACTGAAAACCATGCCACTACTATGAAGAACTGGAAGAAAGTGGAGGGAGAGACTAGATGAGGAGTCACAGAAAGTGTTTAAATCAAGAAATGTAGGCTCACCAGATCCTTTAGTGCAATAAAATAAGAAACTGCCTTTCAGTAGAAGCTGGATGCAGGGCTGACTTTTATTTTCACTTCATTCCTTTCTGTTGTGTTTAATTTTTGCGTGTAAATGCACATTTTACTTCAGCAGTTTTATACTTCAACAACTGAAATGTATATATTTCAAAAAGTTGAGGAAGAGTGCTCGGGAGAATGTGGCCCATGGCATTAGGGGAACCTTGATCCTCCATGTCCTGCTAACCCTCCTCATGTGCCCCATTGGGTGCCCTTCCTCCTGTGGGCCTTCCCCCTTTGTCCTCTGCCCAGTGTAGTTTGTTCCTGACCCCAGGACTCAGTTGGCACTGTGATCTGTGTGTGGACACTCTGCTGCCCTGTATCTCATCCACCCTAGGCCTGGCACAGTCTATACACCTTCCTATGCTGTCCTTATAGCTACAGCTCCCATGGAGACCACACTCTCCCCCAAAGGTTCCTTCTTAATTTTCCCATCAACTCCTGTTCTCAATTCCACTGGAGTAAGAAAACAAAATAAAACCATCCGTGCCTATTCCAAAGCCTTAACCACAGCCTGCATAGCTACCTACTGACTTGTCAGGGCCTCTGTTCCTGCCACACAATTTCTAATACCCAGCACATTACAAGTTTGTCCCACAGCAGAGCCCTGTGCCCAGGGCCTGACTCAAGCCCATCTTTCCTAGCATCATGTAAATATCATTTCCCTGAAGCACCCTTTCTGGATACCTCACCTCCAACCCAGTCCAGGAAAACAACCTGTAATCTATTTTACTATAACACACATTTCTCTTTTCTGATGCATATCACAGGTGTAGCTGTTAATGACTTAAGTGATTATGTACTGAGTGTTATCTAATGTTAGTGACACTGAAGACTAGGACCTGAGTCTTGCTCTAAGCCCCTGTACCTGCCATGCTTGTCCAATGCCTGCTCTCAATTGAGCGCTCAGTCAAAACCTGTTACAGGATTGAATGAAACCCAGTGGCAGGTCTCCACAAAGGGCCTGCCTTTCTCCTCTGCTGCAGGCTCAGTACCTACACAGAAGCTCAGGGAGAGAGGTCATCAGAGTGTTTGAGGGAAGAGGACCTTTGAAAGTCAAGGTGACAGCTTTTTGGGATGGCTGATAACTATGGCAGAGGAAAGGGGGGGCTACAGGTAGGCCTAACAAGGCTAGGTCTCTCTGTCTCGTAGTGACATCAGCTGATGTCGCTTGTCACATCCTCCACATGGGCTATGGAAACTGCAGAATCCAGGGACGAGCCAGAGGAGCTGTTTTGTAATTTAGTGAAAATTATCTCTGAGCTCCAATTCTGAGCTGAGAAATAATTTAACAAATATCAATGAGGACCAATGTTCCAGTGCTTCAGTGACAAGTTAGATGGATTCCTGGAGCTTGAACAGAAGAAGCTGCTGGGATGGGCCACAATGGCCCCCTGCTGAGCAGTGTGGATGTTGAGTAGTCCCAGTAAACATCATTGCAGCCTCATTTTAGAGTTCTCCTGGGGTAAAATTATGAAGGGAACGAGCTGGGAGGCTGCATAAACTTTCACTATGCAAACTGCATACTGCAAACAGATCTTCCAGCTATATGCAGCATTGGTTACTGTTCTCCTGCAGAACTTTCTGCAAACAGAGAGTTCAAATAAAGTTGCTGAAATGCCTTGGAAAGACCAGTATGAAGCAGGAAAATTGATTTGAGGGTCATATGCAGAGAGAGGCGAAGTTTAAGAAAATAAAGAAGAAAGGTTTTCAGAAAGAAAGGAGAGATAGAACCTTGAAAACTCCATCTGTGATCCTGGAGAACAGCAACTCAGCATATATCCCAGATTGCTGAGCAAGAACCCTGGAGCAAGGAAAAAAAAAAAAAAGCTTTTCTGAAATTACAGTAACAGCGAGGTTGAGGGTCCACATTTCCTTAGACAGAAGAGCATGTTCCACCTTCCCTCCTCCTGAAATGTAATGATTGATGATCTCAAATAGTACTTAGCTCATCCTTTGAGCCTCACGATTTTACTGAAACAAATTGCAAAGCTAAAGAAAAAAAAAAATTATTCAGCCTTTACAAACTTCCAAATCTTGTACTCAATTCAGAAAAGATAGGAACAGGAAGGTGAGCAAGTTTCTAAATCTCTTCAGTCAAAGTCAGCAAATTAATCAACTTCGAAATGAGAAAATGATAGAGACTCTCCCACACGAGTCATGGATGTAGGTTTTAAATGTGATTTTTAAAAATCTGTAGAGAATTTCAAATGTTCTTTCTCACTTATGTCAGCCACAGGTCTTTCAGCACCAACTAGCCAAAAGCCTCTTGATTTTATAAGTCTGGTCTCACATTTTGGGCAGATATTGTGTCTTCGATGGATTGCTATTTAATAAAAAGTTTGCTGTCCCTAAGGTGACAAGAAAACTAAGGGTCTTATGGAATTTTTTTAAAATGCCATTTGGAGGATATTTTGATTGCCAAATACATAGTAATTAGANCTTCCTATGCTGTCCTTATAGCTACAGCTCCCATGGAGACCACACTCTCCCCCAAAGGTTCCTTCTTAATTTTCCCATCAACTCCTGTTCTCAATTCCACTGGAGTAAGAAAACAAAATAAAACCATCCGTGCCTATTCCAAAGCCTTAACCACAGCCTGCATAGCTACCTACTGACTTGTCAGGGCCTCTGTTCCTGCCACACAATTTCTAATACCCAGCACATTACAAGTTTGTCCCACAGCAGAGCCCTGTGCCCAGGGCCTGACTCAAGCCCATCTTTCCTAGCATCATGTAAATATCATTTCCCTGAAGCACCCTTTCTGGATACCTCACCTCCAACCCAGTCCAGGAAAACAACCTGTAATCTATTTTACTATAACACACATTTCTCTTTTCTGATGCATATCACAGGTGTAGCTGTTAATGACTTAAGTGATTATGTACTGAGTGTTATCTAATGTTAGTGACACTGAAGACTAGGACCTGAGTCTTGCTCTAAGCCCCTGTACCTGCCATGCTTGTCCAATGCCTGCTCTCAATTGAGCGCTCAGTCAAAACCTGTTACAGGATTGAATGAAACCCAGTGGCAGGTCTCCACAAAGGGCCTGCCTTTCTCCTCTGCTGCAGGCTCAGTACCTACACAGAAGCTCAGGGAGAGAGGTCATCAGAGTGTTTGAGGGAAGAGGACCTTTGAAAGTCAAGGTGACAGCTTTTTGGGATGGCTGATAACTATGGCAGAGGAAAGGGGGGGCTACAGGTAGGCCTAACAAGGCTAGGTCTCTCTGTCTCGTAGTGACATCAGCTGATGTCGCTTGTCACATCCTCCACATGGGCTATGGAAACTGCAGAATCCAGGGACGAGCCAGAGGAGCTGTTTTGTAATTTAGTGAAAATTATCTCTGAGCTCCAATTCTGAGCTGAGAAATAATTTAACAAATATCAATGAGGACCAATGTTCCAGTGCTTCAGTGACAAGTTAGATGGATTCCTGGAGCTTGAACAGAAGAAGCTGCTGGGATGGGCCACAATGGCCCCCTGCTGAGCAGTGTGGATGTTGAGTAGTCCCAGTAAACATCATTGCAGCCTCATTTTAGAGTTCTCCTGGGGTAAAATTATGAAGGGAACGAGCTGGGAGGCTGCATAAACTTTCACTATGCAAACTGCATACTGCAAACAGATCTTCCAGCTATATGCAGCATTGGTTACTGTTCTCCTGCAGAACTTTCTGCAAACAGAGAGTTCAAATAAAGTTGCTGAAATGCCTTGGAAAGACCAGTATGAAGCAGGAAAATTGATTTGAGGGTCATATGCAGAGAGAGGCGAAGTTTAAGAAAATAAAGAAGAAAGGTTTTCAGAAAGAAAGGAGAGATAGAACCTTGAAAACTCCATCTGTGATCCTGGAGAACAGCAACTCAGCATATATCCCAGATTGCTGAGCAAGAACCCTGGAGCAAGGAAAAAAAAAAAAAAGCTTTTCTGAAATTACAGTAACAGCGAGGTTGAGGGTCCACATTTCCTTAGACAGAAGAGCATGTTCCACCTTCCCTCCTCCTGAAATGTAATGATTGATGATCTCAAATAGTACTTAGCTCATCCTTTGAGCCTCACGATTTTACTGAAACAAATTGCAAAGCTAAAGAAAAAAAAAAATTATTCAGCCTTTACAAACTTCCAAATCTTGTACTCAATTCAGAAAAGATAGGAACAGGAAGGTGAGCAAGTTTCTAAATCTCTTCAGTCAAAGTCAGCAAATTAATCAACTTCGAAATGAGAAAATGATAGAGACTCTCCCACACGAGTCATGGATGTAGGTTTTAAATGTGATTTTTAAAAATCTGTAGAGAATTTCAAATGTTCTTTCTCACTTATGTCAGCCACAGGTCTTTCAGCACCAACTAGCCAAAAGCCTCTTGATTTTATAAGTCTGGTCTCACATTTTGGGCAGATATTGTGTCTTCGATGGATTGCTATTTAATAAAAAGTTTGCTGTCCCTAAGGTGACAAGAAAACTAAGGGTCTTATGGAATTTTTTTAAAATGCCATTTGGAGGATATTTTGATTGCCAAATACATAGTAATTAGAGAAGGCCCTGATTGAAGAAAAAAAAAAAAAGCAAGCATGATCCCATGGTGACTAAAGCTAAGCTCATTAGTTACCAAAGGAAAGATGTTGGAGATGGAGGCACCTTGTCCAAGTTAGCCCTTAAGCATAAACAATCCTTTAAAGCAATCGAAGTAAACAAAATTAAATATTTTAGGTTGTTTTCTCCAACAGATGATACTGTTTGGGTAAAATAAAGAGACAAACTAATTGAGTGAAACAATAGCCACTTCACCCTCACTGTGAAATACATTTCCTTTCTGATGCATTGCCCTTTCAGCAATTCTGAGAGCCTCCACTAGACCAGACAGTTTTAGGAATACAGGGCTTGGTTTGAGGTTAAGCTTTGCAGCCTGGAGTGGAAGTGGGGAGTGCCCTCTGGTGGCAGCCATATATGGTTCTGAGGTTGAGTGAATCAGGGAAATTGATCAAAGGAGTCTAGAAACTTCCTACTGCCACCTCATCTTTTCAAGACAAAAGAGATATCACAATAGCACTAACATTTGGATCTGACACTCAGTAGGTGGTGCCACTATCTACTTATTAAAGGACTGAGTTCCCTGGGACCTTCTGGTCTACCTGGCTTTTCTCAAGGCCCCATCTGACAAGATCGCACCCCAATGGTCCAGGCTCCTGGAGACCTAGTTGGTGCCCATTTTGCTTAGTTGCTGTGATTGGATCATGTTTTACATGGTCAAGTACTTGGGGAGCTAGTTTTTTGGGGAACTGGTGTTTAGATAGACTGAAGAGGAGGAAGTAAGGAAGGGAGTGCAGAAGCATTAACATATAAAAAGGGGTGGGATAGAAAAGTATAAAGTGTGGAGCATTCCTCAGGTTAAGTCATTTAAGATCTGGACTCAGTCTTTGGTGCCAGCCTGTGCTTGCAGCCAAGGATGCTTTCCAGAAAATATCCATCTATCCTACTTGCCTATGTTATAGACCACATTAGCGCCAGGTATAGTTATTTCTTTTTTAGTTGAAGTACAATTTTGTGTTAATTTTTTATGTACAGCAAATTGATTCATATATATATATGAATATTTATATATTATTTTCCATTATGATTTATTATAAGATATTGAATATAATTGCCAATGTTATACAGTAGGTCCTTGTTTTTTAATCTATTTTATATATAATAGTTTGTGTCTGTTAATCCCAAAGTTCTGAACTACCCCTCCCCCAATCCCTTTCTCTTTTGGTAACCATACGTTTGTTTTCTATGTCTGTGAGTCTGTTTCTGTTTCACAAATAAGTTCATTTGTGTCATATTTTAGATTCTACATGGTTCAAGTGATGCCATGTAATATTTGTCTTTCTCTGACTTACTTCACTTCGTATAATAATCCCTAGGTCCATCCACGTTGCTGCAAATGGCATTATTTCATTTTTAATGGCTGAGTAATAGTCCATTGTGTGTATGCACCTCATCTTCTTTATCCATTCCTCAGTTGATGGGCATTTAGCTTAAATGGTATGGACCTAACAGAAGCAGTAGATATTAAGAAGAGGTGGCAAGAATACATGGAAGAACTGTGCAAAAAAGATCTTCACGACCCAGATAATCATGAGGATGTGATCACTAATCTAGAGCCAGACATCTTGGAATGTGAAGTCAAGTGGGCCTCGTGTAAAAAAATAAATAAATACAAAAAAAAAATAAATAAAAAAATAAAAATAAAAAAAAAAGAAAGCATCACTACAAACAAAGCTAGTGGAGGTGATGGAATTCCTGTTGATCTGTTTCAAATCCTGAAAGATGATGCTGTGAAAGTGCTGCACTCAATATGCCAGCAAATTTGGAAAACTCAGCAGTGGCCACAGGACTGGAAAAGGTCAGTTTTCATTCCAATTCCAAAGAAAGGCAATGCCAAAGAATGCTCAAACTAC
>SJYX01013030.1:75058-90749 GCA_006410675.1 Oreotragus oreotragus | reverse complement strand
GGGGGGGCGGGGGTAGCTAAGTTAATTGTCACACAGCAGGTTCTCAAAATAGTCTGTAGGATCGCTTATGAGCTTACTTCAAGGTAGCTCTCCAAGGAGAATCTGCCTGCACAGCACCAGACAGTGTAAGTGTAGAAAGAACCTGAAAGCACTTGAATGTGCGGGAAAGATGTTCTCCACTGAGCTGTGCTGGATAAACCTGTCAATGTCTGTGTCCACAGGCCTCAGGCTCCCACAGTGGTAGCAAGCTGCTAGGAGGGGAAGAGGGAAGGAAAAGAGGAATAACAAGAAAGAGCAATGACAGAAAAAGAAAACAGGAGGGACCTTGGGCATGCCCTTCTGGAATAGGAATGTGAACAATGAGAGAAGGGAAGGAAGGGGCATGGTGTAGAAATGCAGGTAGGGTGGGGAAGTGATAGGACTGGACACCATGATCTTAGTTTTTTTAATGTTGAGCTTTAGGCCAGCTTTTTCACTCTCCTCTTTCACTTTCTTCAAGAGGCTCTTTAGTTCCTCTTCACTTTCTGCCATAAGGGTGGTGTCATCTGCATATCTGAGGTTATTGATATTTCTCCCAGCAATCTTGATTCCAGCTTGTGCTTCATTCAGCCCAGCATTTCTCATGATGTACACTGCATATAAATAAACAGGCTGACAATATACAGCCTTGATGTACTCCTTTCCCAATTGGGAACCAGTCCGTTGTTCCATGTCCAATTCTAACTCTTGCTTCTTGACTTCCACAGAATTCTCAGGAGGCAAGTAAGGTGGTCTGGTGTTCCCATCTCTTGAAGAATTTTCCACAGTTCTCTGTGAGACATACAATCAAAGGCTTTAGCCTAGTCAATAAAGCAGAATCAGATTTTTTTTCTGGAATTCTCTTGCTTTTTCGGAGATCCAGTGGATGTTGGCAATTTGATCTCTGGTTCCTCTGCCTTTTCTAAATCCAACTTGAACATCTGGAATTTCTCAACTCACATACTGTTGAAACCTAGCTTAGAGAATTTTGAGCATTACTTTGCTAGTGTGTGAGATGAGGGCAATTGTACGGTAGTGTGAACAGTTTTTGGCATTGACTTTGTGTGCGATTGGAATGAAAACTGACCTTTTCCAGTCCTGTGGCCACTGGTGAGTTTTCCAAATTTGCTGGCATATTGAGTGCAGCATTTTCACAGCATCATCTTTTAGGATTTGAAATAGCTCACCTGGAATTCCATCACCTCCACTAGCTTTGTTCATAGTGATGCTTCCTAAGTCCCACTTGACTTAACACTCCAGGTTGTCTGGCTCTAGATGAATGATCACACCATGGTGGTTATCTGGGTCAAAAGATCTTTTTTGTATAGTTCTTCTGTGTATTCTTGTCACCTCTTCTTAATATCTTCTTCTTCTGTTAGGTCCACACTGTTTCTGTCCTTAATTGTGCCCATCTTTCCATGAAATGTCCCCTTGGTATCTCTAATTTTTTTGAAGAGATCTTGTTTCTTGAATCGATCCCATTCTATTGTTTTTCTCTGTTTCTTTGCATTGATCACTGAGGAAGACTTTCTTATCTTTCCTTGCTATTCTTTGGAACACTGCATTCAGTGGGATATATCTTTCCTTTTCTCCTTTGCCTTTCACTTCTCTTCTTTTCTCAGCTATTGGTAAGGCCTCCCCAGATAACCATTTTTCCTTTTTGCATTTCTTCTTGGGGATGGTTTTGAACACTGCCTCCTGTACAATGTTCCGAACCTCTGTCCATAGTTCAGCAGGCACTCTGTCTACCCAGATCTAATCCCTTGAATCTATTTGTCACTTCCACTGTATAATCATAAAGGATTTTATTTAGGTCATATCTGAATGGCCTAGTGGTTTTCCCTACTTTCTTCAAGTCTGAATTTGGCAATAAGGAGTTCATGATCTGAGCAACAGTCAGCTCCCAGTCTTGTTTTTGCTGACTGTATAGAGCTTCTCCATCTTTGGCTGCAAAGAATATCATCAATGTGATTTTGGTACTGACCATCTGGTCATGACCACGTGTAGAGTCTTCTCTTGTGTTGTTGGAAGAGGGTGTTTGCTATGACCAGTGCGTTCTCTTGGCAACATTCTGTTAACCTTTGCCCTGCTTCATTGTGTACTCCAAAGCCAAACCTGCTTGTTACTCTGGGTATCTCTTGACTTCCTACTTTTGAATCCCTATTTTTGAAAAGATTAAAAGGACATCTTTTTTTGATGTTAGTTATAGAAGATCTTGTAGGTCTTCATAAAACCATTCAACTTCAGCTTCTTTGGCATTAGTGGTTGGGGGCATAGACTTCGATTACTGTGATGTTGAATGGTTTGCCTTGGTAACAAACAGAGATCATTCTACCATTTTTGAGGTTGCACCCAAGTACTGCATTTTGGACTCTTTTGTTGACTAGGATAGCTACTCCATTTCTTCTAAAGGATTCTTGCCCACAGTAGTAGATGTAATGGTTATCTGAATTAAATTCACCCATTCAGGTCCATTTTAGTTCACTGATTCCTAAAATGTCAATGTTCACTCTTGCCATCTCCTGTTTGACCACTTTCAATTTACCTTGATTCGTGGATCTAAAATTCCAGGTTCCTGTGCAATATTGTTCTTTGTAGCATCAGACTTAACTTTTATCACCAGGCACATCCCCAACTGGCATTGTTTTTCTTTGGCTCAGCCTCGTCATTCTTTCTGGCGCTATTTCTCCACTCTTCTCGTAGCATATTGGGCACCTACTGACCTGGGGAGTTTATCTTTCAGCGTCATATATTTTTGCATGTTCACGGGGTTCTCAAGACAAGAATACTGAAGTGATTTGCCATTCCTTTCTCCAGTGAACCACATTTTGTTAGAACTCGCCACCATAACCTATCTTGGGTGGCCCTACATGGCATGGCTTATAGTTTGATTGAGTTAGACAAGGCTATGGTCCATGTGATCAGTTTGGTTAGTTTTATGTGATTGTGGTTTTCATTCTGTCTGTCCTCTGATGGATAAGGATAAGAGGTTATGGAAGCTTCCTGATGGGAGAGACTGGCCGTGAGGGAATCTAGGTCTTGCTCTGATGGGTGGGGCCATGCTCAGTAAATCTTTAATCCAATTTTCTGTTGAGAGGTGGGACTGTGTTCCCTCCTTGTAGTTTGGCCTGAAGCCAAACTATGGTGGGGTTAATGGCAGTAATGGAGACTTCCTTCAAAAGGGCTCTGCCCATTAAGGCACTTAAAAGGCCCCCTGGCTGAGGTCCTTCTATGTTGTTTGGAGTGTCAGGCACTTAAAGGGCTCCCCCTCCAACTAGGGTCCTACTCTGATGTTTGGCACATCAGGTGCTTAAAGGCCCAGCCTCTCTATCCTTCAGCTGATGGTGCTGGCATGAGGGGAGAAAGTGGCTACAGTATTCTTGTCTTGAGAAGTGATTTGCCATTCCTTTCTCTACAGTGATGTCCCCACCCGCTAAGCATGACACAGCAGCATTGCCATGCCTCCAAGTCTGCCTGGTTTTCCTCCACAGGCATTTCCCACCACAAACTCCTCTCTCACATCCCCTCAGGCTGTCTCCCCGCAGTCAGCAGCAGACTTTGTCCTCAGATTAGTCCACAATCCTTACGCTCCACCTCCCAGCTGCTGTGCCTTTTAGGGGGCCCATGTTCCTATCTAGGGTACATGCAGCAAGGACTGATTGTCTTTGTGATTCTCATTCCCTTTATTATTTTTTATACATTTTTTATTTTTTTCATCACTTTAAAAAAATTTATTTATTTTAATTAGAGGCTAATTACTTTACAATATTGTAGTGATTTTTGCCAAACATCGACATGAATCGGCAAGGGGTGCACATGTGTTCCCCATCCAGAATCCTCCTCCCCCTCCCACCCCCATCCCATGCCCCAGGATCATCATCCCAATGCACCAGCCCTGAGCACCTTGTCTCATGCATCAAACCTGGACCGGCGATCTGCTTCACATATGATAATAAACACATTTCAGTGCTACTTTCTCAAATCATCCCACCCTCACCCTTCAGATTGTCACAGATGAGCCGCTTCACTGTCAGCCTCCAATGCTTCTCTTCTGTCCTACACAATCGCCTAGATGTGGGGATCGAACCCCTGCTTCAGTTCCCCCACCTACCGAGGGCAGGTACAGTTCTACTAACTCCCCTGCTTTCCCCCCTATTTCCTTCATCCTACTGAGTTTTGTCTGGCTCTATACATTCTTTCCTGGTGGGCAGGTCCTCCTGCCCACTCTCAGCTGGTGTTCTGCAAGGTCTTTTGTGTCTGAAGGTGTATTCCTGATGTATCCGTGGAGAGAGGTGTGCTCCACATTCACCTACTCCTCCACCATCTTGTCCTCTGCCATTTCGTTTTAGTGCTGATTTTTCTGAGGGACAGAAAGGCAGGCATTGAATTTTTATTCACTGTTGCAACCTCCATAGCCTAGTTAGCTCTTAAATTAAATCTAGGAGTTAGGATGAAATTTCTTTGAATTGCAGTCACATACCCAGAAATTTTAGTTACTGGAAAATTATTACTCAAAGCATCAACAGTGCAAAAATGTTTCACAACAGGAAAAACACACCCTGTGCAGCAAAATTTCTTGATGACAATGATGCTAAACAAGCAAAGCAGCAGAAATGAACATTATCAAGCACAACACATGAAAATTGTGGCCAGATCAAGGTAACCTTGACATTCTGAGAACTGTATGTCCTTTTCCTAATTGTAGGAGTTTTCATCACATTCATAGATCATGCACTGCACAATATTTTTAATGTTACCAAAATTTTCAACATTGTTCAAATGTTCAAGCTGGTTTTAGAAAAGGCAGAGGAACCAGAGATCAAATTGCCAACATCTGCTGGCACTGAAAAAGCAAGAGAGTTCCAGAAGCACATCTATATCTGCTTTATTGACTATGCCAAAGCCTTTGACTGTGTGGATCACAATAAACTGTGGAAAATTCTGAAAGAGATGGGAATACCAGATCATCTGACCTGTCTCTTGAGAAACCTGTATGCAGGCTAGGAAGCAACAGTTAGAACTGGACATGGAACAACAGACTGGTTCCAAATAAGAAAAGGAGTACGTCAAGGCTGTATATTGTCACCCTGCTTATTTAACTTCTAGGCAGAGTCACATATAGGAGAACACTGGGCTGTCGGAAGCACAAGCTGGAATCAAGATTGCTGGGAGAAATATCAATAAACTCAGATATGCAGATGACACCACCCTTATGGCAGAAAGTGAAGAGGAACTAAAGAGCCTCTTGAAGAAAGTGAAAGAGGAGAGTGAAAAAGTTGGCTTAAAGCTCAACATTCAGAAAACTAAGATCATGGCATCCAGTCCCATCACTTCATGGCAAATAGATGGGGAAACAGTGGAAACTGTGGCCAACTTTATTTTTGGGGGCTCCAAAATCACTGCAGATGGTGATTGCAGCCATGAAATTAAAAGACACTTACTCCTTGGAAGGAAAGTTATGACCAACCTAGATAGCATATAAAAAGCAGAGACATTACTTTGCCAACAAAGGTCCATCTAGTCAAGGCTATGGTTTTTCCAGGGGTCATATATGGATGTGAGAGTTGGACTGTGAAGAAAGCTGAGCGCTGAAGAATTGATGCTTTTGAACTGTGGTATTGGAGAAGACTCTTGAGAGTTCCTTGGACTGCAAGGAGATCCAACCAGTCCATCCTAAAGGAGATCAGTCCTGGGTGTTCTTTGGAGGGACTGACATTGAAGCTGACACTCCAATACTTTGGCCACCTCATGTGAAGTGTTGACTCATTGGAAAAGACCCTGGTACTGAAAAGGATTGGGGGCAGGAGAGAAGGGGACGACAGAGGATGAGATGGCTGGATGGCATCCCCAACTCAATGGACACGAGTTTGCGTAAACTCCGGGAGTTGGTGATGGACAGGGAGGCCTGGTGTGCTGTGATTCATGGGGTCACAAAGAGTCGGACACAACTAAGTGACTGAACTGAACTGAAAATTTGCAAGACAACCAAACACCTGCATTGACCGCCGAAACATAGTTCTCTGGGGATACTGCTCATGTACTAGTGAGTTGGCAAGTATATAATGTTAGAAACTTTTGAAGACACACTGGTGGGTGAGGGGAAATAAGCCCCAAATCAGCCATAATGGTACAAGCCAAAAGCATGAGAGTCATTCAATCTGGAAGCCAGAGCGAGAAACTGCATTTATTAATTTTTATTTTATATTATGGTTGATTTGCAATGTTGTGCCAGTCTCAAGGGTACAGCAAAGTGACTCATTTATACATATACATATATCCATTCTTTTTCAGAATCTTTTCTCATTTGGTTATTACAGAATACTGAGTAGCGTTGCCAGTGCTATACAATAGGTCCTTGTTAATTCTTTGTTGTCTATATAGCAGTGTATATTTGTTCATCCAAAACTCCTAATGTATCCCTCCCAGCCACCACATTTCCATTTTGGTAGCCATACATTTGTTTTCAAAGTCTGTGAATCTGTTTCTGTTTTGCAAATAAGTTCATTTGTATCATTATTTTTTAGATTCCACATGTTTACTTCCCTGGTGGCTCAGACGGTAAAGTGTCTGCCTACAATGCGAGAGACCCAGGTTCAATCCCTGAGTTGGGAAGATCTCCTGGAGAAGGAAATAGCAACCCAATCCAGTATTCTTGCCTGGAAAATCCCATGGACAGAGAAACCTGGTAGGCAGCAGTCCATGGGGTTGCAAAGAGTCAGACATGACTGAGTGACCTCACTTGAAACGTGAAGCTTTCTTTTTATACATGACAGCATATGATCTTTGTCTTTCTCGGACTTACTTCCCTTAGTATGTTCATCTGTCTTGCTACAAATGGCATTATTTCATCCTTTTTATGGCTAAGTAGAATTCTAGTGTGTGTGGGTGTGTGGGCACACGTGCACACATGTGTGTTTGTGTATCACATCTTCTTTATCCATTGATATGTTGATGTACATTTAGCTTGCTTCCATGTCTTGACTATTGTAAATGAACACTGGGGTGCAAGTGAGATATTGCATTGAAAAGTGCTCCAAAAACCACGGGGGCTGTCTGTGCCCAGAGTAGGAGGCCACATCCTTGGGTGCCCCAGGCAGCAGTTTCACCTGATTAAAGTGACTTTCTTCTCTCAACACATCTCTTTCTTCTGAGTAGCCTTAATCATTGTCTACAGCATGTCTTTAACTAGTTGTGACTATAATTAGCAATATTTCATATTATGATGATTTTTGCAATATTGTTTTGAGTTAACATTTACCACCTCTATTTATTTTGATTTGTTATGTCCTTATTTTTACAACTGGACTGTGAGATCTTTGAAAATATAGGTCGTTGGGTAAAACTTTCAACAGAAAGATC
Organism: Oreotragus oreotragus; assembly: GCA_006410675.1. NCBI lineage: Eukaryota > Metazoa > Chordata > Mammalia > Artiodactyla > Bovidae > Oreotragus > Oreotragus oreotragus. Next base: position 83,372 of record SJYX01013030.1, on the reverse strand, counting down.
TCAGGAGAGTCCTTTCCAGGTATCTCATTAAACAGATATCCCAAGCTTCAAGGTCCCTAGAAATGCAAATTACCAGTAGAAACTAGAGGATGCTAATTTCTCTGCCCTATTGGATGAGAAAGGGGTTTTGTGAAAACAGAAGTCAGCAAAACTTCAGAATAGCTGATCTCTGAAGGAAACCATGCTGTGCTTAGTTACTCAGTCATGTCCAACTTTTTGCGACTGTGGCCTGCCAGGTTCCTCTGTCCCTGGGGATTCTCCAGTTAAGAATACTAGAGTGGGTTGCCATGCCCTCCTCCAGGGGATCTTTCCAACCCAGGAATCAAACCCAGGTCTCCCGCATTGCAGGAGGATTCTTAACAGTCTGAGCCACCAGCAAAGCCCCAGAGGAAAACCATAGCCTCCCTCAGAAACTAAAAGAAAATGAGGCATAAGCTCTAGCTAGACCAGAGCCTGCATGTCCATCATGCATTACTGTTCTCCACCCTGTAGGAAAAGCAGTGGAGCTGGGGTCCCTGGGATCAAGAAGGGCTGCATGATCATGCCCTGCCTGGAGTCCTTGGGTGTCAATCACTGAATCCTCCAAGAAGAAATCAAAACACCTCAATCCTTTTCATTCCCTGACAGAGCCTCATGCAAAGGAGCTGCCCATCACATTGGATAATCTGGGCAGTGAACAGTCATTTTCAAATGTTGATTTAATGATCCCAGCACTGTGATTATCAGATTGCACTCCCAGGAATAACAGCTAAATCTGTATTAAGTGTTTTTGCATTCCTGGCTCCTCCCTCTTCCACATTTTTCCCCTCTGTTAAGTGAATTTTGTAAGCAGGCAAAGCGATCACTATTAAGTCATTTCAACTAATACATCTCCCCAGGCAGTACTTTTTTCTTCAAAATATGTGAAGGTTTCTCAAACGAGAGGGGCTTTGGAAGGACCTGACTATAAGGTGATGGTATAATGTTGTAAAAAATACCCTTGACTTATATTTGGGTGTATGTCCACATCATCTACCTTATCCACACTGTGACGTGGTTATGTGCAGGCACCATGGTAGCTGTTTGTGGCCTGAGGCCACAGCCCCTTTGGTGAGATTTGTAGGCTTTCTATCAATGTCAAATCTCCTCCACAAAGACTAATCTGGAACTATATTCTGTTGTCCTTTCTGTGCCCTTGCAGATCCCATTCTTTCTCCCTGAACTGTCTTCCTTCTCTGCTTAAAATGCACAGCTCATGAGCCACATTCACTTTGCTGCTGCACAGCCCTGCAGGAACCAGGCCAGTGTCTGATGGGTGCCTTTTGGATCTCAGATGTGATATCACCCACATAGAACTTAGCTCCATGTGTCTCACATTGCAGACTCCTGGCTGCTTACATTTTCTCATTCTGGCCTTTCCAGTTGATGCCACCAGGGACAGGTGTAAGTACACAAGCTAGGACTTGAATTCTGGCTGCTGAAATTTACAATCACAGTAATTACTTACCCACATCTTATATCAGCCTGCTTCCTTTCAAAGACAGGCTGCTGGAAGAGGCTAGAAAGACAGACAAGCCACCTCCTTCTATGAGGGATAGGTGACTGATTGTCAGAATATCTCTGAAGATGAGGACCCCACAATGAGATTAGCCATTACAGCCAATGACAAACACAAAGGCAATAGGTAGAAAACCACATAAAGGATCAGGCTTTGATTCTGAGACCCAAACAAGTCATATTCTTAAGAAACTATATAAAGAGGCATGTAGAGAATGGAAAAACTCTATAGGCATCAGAATGAAGAAGATGATGTGAAATTGGACATAATCTCCCAGGAGAGTCAAGGCAGGGCCACTCTCCATGCTGCCCCACATCCTTACCCCCACCTGAAATGGATGCCCAGCAACGTGACACCAGAGGTCACATTCCTCTCACCCTGTAGCATGCTGCTGCTGCTGCTAAGTGACTTCAGTTGTGTCCGGCCCTGTGTGACCCCATAGATGGCAGCCCATCAGGCTCCCCCATCCCTAGGATTCTCCAGGCAAGAACACTGGAGTGGGTTGCCATTTCCTTCTCCAATGCATGAAAGTGACTAGCTACATGGCCCCAATTCTATAGGATACCTGGTCAGCCCCCAGGGCATCGGCCACAAAGTGTTGACCAGACAGTCATGGAGCCATTCCTCTACGCCGGTGATAAGAGAACATTCTGTTGGCCATTCCTTATTAAGCAGTGTGACCGTTTCAGAGTCTCCAGGTTCTGTTGAGTCTTCTTTGCCCTTTCCTCTGGGAGAGCTGAAACCCAGTGGGAGACCACAAAAATATCTATTGTATTGTTGTTTGTATGCTTTCACAGCCCCTCTCTTTTCCACGAGGCTCCTCTGTCAGCCTGGATGCCCACCAGCTGCGATCAAGGATCAGGTGCTATGCAATCATGAAAAAGATCCTTCAACTTTATAGGCCTCAGTCTCCTCACCTGTAAGGCGATTTGGATCAACTCAGTCTTCTGTGGAGGGACTGTTATGAGGTAGTCACTGGCCCAGAGCTTAGTGACCAGGGGGTATAGAAGCCCAGGGAAGAGGACAGACATGGCCCCATTCGCAGGGAGCTCATGGTCAGGAAACAGGATGCCCCTTCTTTAGTTCCAAATTAAAGTCCCCATGGCAGGTCAATAGCTGAGAGTCCACTTGTAAGGATGATGCTACAGTAAGTAAGATGTTCACCTCATCCCCTTGAAACCCACTGCGCTCAAAATTGCCACAGAGTGAACCAAGCACAGAACAACATTGAATGGTACTGTCTAGAACCTTATAATAAAGTTGCAAGCAAAATTAATTCAGGAAAGAAAGGCAATTGATACTGATTTTACACATTATGTTTTTTTTTTAAAGACATTCTGATTATACAAATAACCTGTGTCAAGGAAAGGATAATTTTCAGATATGGGTAAACAAGAAGAAAAGGAAAACAACGAAATGACTGATCACCAGGGTTCTGTCTCTCTACCTGAATTTTCTCAGATGTGGAATACTCACATCCATCCTGCACTACAGTGTGCTTCAGACTCAAATGAACTTTCCAGGCTCAAACAAATGAGCGAATCTCTACAGTACTAACGACTGCAGAGTAATTCAGTTAGCATGCCCCATGATTTGATTTTCCTAAAGCAACTATACTAGCCATTTTTATACATCTTTATTAGGAACAAATTCTTAGAAATTATATTGCTGAATCAAGATGTATTTCATACATATTGCCAAACTGATTAGTTTTCTGGAGATCTAGTTTGTTGGGGTACTATTACTGAACCTTGTTTTTTCACACCATGCCCCAATCTGCTCTGATGAGTTGTCTTTCCCACTTCAAAGGACCTGCTTGAATAAACCCACATGCATGACATTGACCTATCTACATGATTGCACCACAAAGCATGTAATGTAGATCATGTTCTCACACTAATTAGCATGGAAAGGCGGTAATGTTTCCTTCTCATTTTTACCACATCACATTTTTAATACCTTCCTTACATTGTAACATGTTTATGCTAGCCCATCTGAACTTTAATAACAGAGAGACAAAAGACTTGGATGGGGCAGAAGAGAAGGAAAATAAGAATATTCATTAAAATGTCTGCCACCACATCCTCTAAGTTTTAAAAATCTGTGACAAAAAGCATTAACAGTCTTTTAAGTCTTTAACATGAATCAGGGTCTATTCCTTTTTGGTTCCCAGAAAGGGCATGTAGCCCAGTGGTGAGGACTCAGAACTCAGGGAGAAAGGCAGGGTCCTGGGTGTTGTTTCTCATCCTCCTCTCATCCATGTTTAAAGCTTTGTGAACAAATTCAAGTAGCTCAATTAAGTTTCCCATCTGGAACCTGATGGAAAAGCTTGCCAGGCCCACTTTACATGATATCATAATTCTCTGTAAAAATTACTGTTCAGTTAAGGAATTATGATTAAGAACAACTGGCATATCTGCTTGGGTTTGGTGGTTCTCCAGATATGATTAATATTTTACAAGTTTAATTAGATTTTCTTGCAGTTATTTGAAAAGCTACTTTCCCGTGGATGTTAGGACACAATTACACTTAATGTTTGGCTGTGAGCAGAGAAGTCCAGATTATGACCCGTCCATCTTCCTTTGCCCAGAGCATCATCCATCAGATCTCCCCAGGAAAAAGCCCAGAAAGTAGAAAAACGATCACTTGGCAAGGCTAAGTCTGAAGTTAGAAGCTAAAATGCAGTTTCAGTGCATACAGACAAATATGCCAAATGTACTAGCTTATTTTAAGACCACAAATGATACTGATTTTCCTTTCCTTTCATTAGCTGTCTCTGTGGACTAGGGCCAGTGCAGCTAACTAAAATCTATAACATATTTCAGTGGCAGTCTCCCACTGGACGCACTATTTCCTCAAGTTGCCAATAGCAAAATTAACAAATTCATCTCCTGGTGAACAGCAAATGACTATAAGGAAAGCTGAGCGCCAAAGAATTGATGCTTTTGAACTGTGGTGTAGGAGAAGACTCTTGAGAGTCCCTTGACTGCAAGGAGATCAAACTAGTCCATCCTAAAGGAAATCAGTCCTGAATGTTCATTGGAAGGACTGATGCTGAAGCTGGAACTCTAATACTTTGGCCACATGATGTGAAGAACTGACTCACTGGAAAAGACCCTGATGCTGGAAAAGATTGAAGGCAGGAGGAGGAGGGGATGACAGAGGATGAGATGGTTGGATGGCATCACCGATGTGATGGACATGAATCTGAGTAAGCTCCAGGAGTTGGTGAAGGACAGGGAAGCCTGGCGCGCTGCAGTCCCTGGGGTCGCAAGGAGTCGGACACAAGTGACCCTTGTGACTTGAGTGACTGAACTGAACTGAATGACCAGAAAAAAGAAAGATCTGCATAACTAGCTAGGGGTGTAAGAGGAGAAGGCAGAAGGAGCTGAGGTTGGTGCTACTGGAGTGGAAATTACAGGCAGGAGCGGGGAGAAGGGCAGCAGGAGTTGTTGGGGCTGACCCTACTCTGGGCTCCACATGGTATACTTTAGACCCATCTAATCAGTCATCATCATTCATCCTCATTTTACAGAAAAGGAGATAAAGGCTTGAGATGTGTCACTTTTAAACACTTAAAGAAATAGTCAACAGATGTTTGAAGCAGGGCTTTCTGTGCTTTTCTTATGTAAAATATTAAACTCTTTTTTTCCACCAGACTCTGGAGATCTTAAAATCATGAGTTCAAGTATTTACAAAACAGAAATAAACTCCCAGACATAGAAAATAAACTTACAGTTACAAAAGGGGATGGCTGGGTTGGGAGATGGGTAGGTAGGTGGAAGAAAATAGAAGCTTGGAATTAACATATGCACACTACTATATATAATAGATAAACAACAAGAACCTACTGTATAGCACTGGGAACTGCATTCAATATCTTGTAATAAGCTAGAACACATCAGTTAGTAGTTTTACTATAAGCTCAAATGAAAACAAATTTGCTGTTGTCACAGCTACACAAGACAGAGTCAACGTAAAAAAAATAAATAAATAAAAAATAAAACAAAAACTTCCCAGTATTGACAGACAACAATCACAAGCTTCAGAAAAATGAAAAGAAATTGACAGAAAGTTACTTGCACAGTACAATGTACTCCTGGTTTGGTGATGGTTACCATGAGGAGGACTGGGGTTTTAGACAATGAAACTTCACATGAATAAATCTTGTGATGAGGCGGTCAAAATAGTGAGAACAATTGAAATCTAGCACCCAAATAAAGGGTTGCAATAGTTCTACTGCTTTCTCTTTAGATATTACTCTAGCTAGAATTATTTTTAATTCTTAAATAACAATTTTAAATTCTAAAACACATCTATAATATTAAAATTTCCCATCAAGATATATATAGTCCCAAAGGAATTTGAAATTAGTGTTTTAGTAAGATTTTTTAAATAATAAATTCTAGATAACTATTTTTCTCCACTTCATATTGTTGAAAAACTTTGCAACATTTATTCACACATACAATTAAAACATTTTTAGTTCTTTTAACTCTAGTAAAATAGGGAAGGACCATAAATTCCTTTTTAAAAGGAAAATAAAATTGAGATGTAGTTCTGTCATGGCATCTCATTCAAGAATCCCATACAAACATCCTTAGGTGAGTCATTTGGATGAAAACAGAGAAGCTTCTTTCAAGAATGATATTGACAAAGAGAACTCATCCTTAGGTGAGTCATTTGGATGAAAACCAGCTAATATATAGAAAGATAATATATTGATCCGAGGAGTTATACATAATAAAGATCCTTCATGTGTGAAAGCATATGTTGTAATGAACTAATCCCTATGCATCTCCAGCATTAAGGAGAAAAATTCTCGGGAAGGACGATTAAGGCCAATCATGAGAAATAAACATATAACAAGTACAACTTTTCCAGAATGAGACAGCCTGCCTCTTTGAGGAGATTTCTCAAGTACACATGCTCTTCAGAGAACCTGTGGATTTTAGGAGAATCTAAGGAGTGATTCACAAGGTCCTTTCCTGCTATAAGGGTGTGTGACCCTTAGCCATGCCTTTTGGTGCTAGATTGTTGCCTCTCCTGTGAGAGCGGCTCTCTTTGTCCCAATTCCAAAATACTTGTATTTGCAGACTCAGCTTGGCTGAAGTATGGACATAGTTTGGACAAATTATAAGTTTCTTGATAAGAAGGCAACTTGTGGAATGTGTGCGTGACCCAAGACTACCAGGATTGCTGTAGAGCTGGTTTCCACTGATGCTTTCCTATGCAGGTAACATTAACTTTATGGGGAACAGCTAGATTTGGGGACTGTGTTTGGATAAAAAGCAAAATGTTTCCAATAATCAAAGTGCTTTTTTCTTCCCATAAAAATATATTTCCTATAAATTTGGGGGAAGTCAGTTCACCACAATTCATTTCCTTGCTTTTTCAGGTTTGAAATACTCAATTTCTACCACCCAATTTTTAATCAAAATATGACCGACATGTAATATTGTATAAGTTTAAGGGGCACAGCATGTTGATTGGATGCATTTATATATTGCAATAGGATTACCACCATAGAGTTAGTTAACACTTCTATCATGCCACATAATTTTTTAATTTTGCAGTGAGAATATTTAATATTTAAGATCTAGTCTCTTAGCAACTTTGAAGTTTATACCATAGTACTGTCGACTGTGATTACTATGCTGAGCATTAGGTGTCCATAACTTATTTATCTTCAAGTTGCATGCTTATAGCCTTTGGCCAAAATCTCCCCAAATGCCTCAACCCCCAGCTCCTGGTAACTACTATTCTATTTTGTGCCTTTGAGTTCAGATTTTTTGGTATTAACATATAAGTACCTATATTGAATCTGGAGAAGGAAATGGCAACCCACTCTAATATTCTTGCTTGGAGAATTCCATGGACAGAGGATCCTGGTGGGTGGCAGCCCATGGGGTCGCAAAGAGTCAGACACTACTGAGCACAGCACACACACCTATATTGACTATTGAACTACATTTGTCTTTCTCAGTCTGAATTGTCTCCCTGAGCAAAATACCTCTGTGATCCATCCATGTTTCAGAAATGACTGGATGTCCTTCCTCTAATGGATGAACAATATTCCATTATATATATATATATACACACACACACACAAATATGCTGCTTAGTTGCTTCAGTCGCGTCCAACTCTGTGCGACTCTATGGATTGCTGCTCCTGCTGTTGCTAAGTCGCTTCAGTCGTGTCCAACTCTGTGCGACCCCATAGACTCAGCAGCCCACCAGGCTCCCCCGTCCCTGAGATTCTCCAGGCAAGGACACTGGAGTGGGTTGCCATTTCCTTCTCCAATGCATGAAAGTGAAAAGTGAAAGTGAAGTCGCTCAGTTGTGCCCGACTCTTTGCAACCCCATGGACTGCAGCCTACCAGGCTCCTCCGTCCATGGGATTTTCCAGGCAAGAGTACTGGAATGGGTTGCCATGCCCTCCTCCAGAGGATCTTCCCCACCCAGGGATTGAACCCCCTGTCTCTTATTTCTCCTGAATCTCCAGCAGGCGGTTCTTTACCACTAGCGCCACCTCAGTTCAGTTCAGTTCAGTTTAGTTGCTCAGTCGTGTCCGACTCTTCGCGACCCCATGAATCGCAGCACGCCAGGCCTCCCTGTCCATCACCAACTCCCGGAGTTCACTCAGACTCGCGTCGATCGAGTCTGTGATGCCATCCAGCCATCTCATCCTCGGTCATCCCCTTCTCCTCCTGCCTCCAATCTCTCCCAGCATCAGAGTCTTTTCCAATGAGTCAACTCTTAGCATGAGGTGGCCAA
>SJYX01013030.1:36288-72096 GCA_006410675.1 Oreotragus oreotragus | reverse complement strand
GTCCAATGGACTCTCAAGAGTCTTATCCAACACCACAGTTCAAAAGCATCAATTCTTCGGCTCTCAATTTTCTTTATGGTCCAACTCTCACGTCCACACATGACTACTGGAGAAACCATACCTTTGATTTTACAGACCTTTGTTGGCAAAGTAATGTCTCTACTTTTTAATACACTGTCTAGGTTTGCATAGCTTTTCTTCAAGAAGCATGTGTCTTTTCACTTCATGGCTGCAGTCACCATCTGCAGTGATTTCAGAGCCCAAGAAAACAAAGTCTGTCACTATTTGCATTGTTTCCCCATCTATTTGCCATGAAGTGATGGGGCCAGATCTTCATTTTTTGAACGTAGAGTTTTAAGCCAGCTTTTTAACTCTCCTTTTTCACTTTCATCAAGAGGCTCTTTATAGTTCCTCTTCGCTTTCTGCCATAAGGGTGGTGTCATCTGCATATCTGAGGTGATTGATATTTTTCCCAGCAATCTTGATTCCAGCTTGTGCTTTTTCCAGCCCAGCATTTTGCATGATGTACTCTGCATATAAGTTAAACAAGCAGGGTGACAATATACAGCCTTGACAGAACCTGTCCATTGTTCCATGTCCTGTTCTAACTCTTGCTTCTTGACCTACATACAGAATTCTCAGGAGGTAGATAAAGTAATCTGATATACCCATCTCTTGAAGAATTTTCCACAGTTTATTGTAATCTACACAGTCAAAGGCTTTAGCCTAGTCAATGAAGCAGAAGCAGATGTTTTTCTGGAATTCTCTTGCTTTTTCAATGATCCAACAGTTATTGGCAATTTGATCTCTGCTTCCTCTGCCTTTTCTAAATCCACCTTGAACATCTGGGAGGAGTTTGAGCATTACTCTGTTAGTGTGTGAGATGAGGGCAATTGTGTGGTAGTGTGAAGACTCTGATGCTGAGAGGGATTGGGGGCAGGAGGAGAAGGGGACGACCGAGGATGAGATGGCTGGATGGCATCTCGGACTCGATGGACGTGAGTCTGAGTGAACTCCAGGAGATGGTGATGAACAGGGAGGCCTGGCGTGCTGCGATTCATGGGGTCGCAAAGAGTCGGACACGACTGAGCGACTGAACTGAACTGAACTGAACTGTGAACATTCTTCAGCATTGACTTTGTTTGAGAGTGGAATGAAAACTAACCTTTTCCAGTCCTGTGCCCACTGCTGAGTTTTCCAAATTTGCTGGCATATTGAGTGCATTGCTTTAACAGCATCATCTTTTAGGATTTGAAATAGCTCAGCTGGAATTTCATCACTTCCACCAGCTTTGTTCATAGTGAAGCTTCCTCAGGCCCACTTGACTTTGCACTCCAGGATGTCTGGCTCTAGGTGAGTGATCACACCATTGTGGTTTTCTGGGTCATTAAGATCTTTTTTGTATAGTTCTTCTGTGTATCCTTGCCATCTCTTCTTAATATCTTTGCTTCTGTTTGGCCGATAGTTTCTGTCCTTTATTGTGCCCATCTTTGCATGAAATGGTCCCTTGGTATCTCTAATTTTCTTGAAGAGATTTCTAGTCTTTACCATATGTGTGTGTGTGTGTGTGTGTGTGTATGTATGTATGTGTGTGTATATATATATACATAACTTTATATATATATACTACATATATATACATATGTATACATACTATATACATATACATAACTTTATATATATATATAATTTAAGTGTTCATCATTAGTTGAATGGACAAAGAAGATGTATATATGTTATGTTATATATATACATATATGTATATAAAGTTATATATACACAACTTTATATATACATAATATAACATATATACATCTTCTTTGTCCATTCAACTAATGATGAACACTTAAATTGTTTCCATGTCTTGGCTACTGTGAATAATGCTGCAATCAACATGGGAGTGCAGATACCTTTTCCACATACAAGCAACTGGACTGACCTTGGATCTTGTCCTAAAACAACAGGAAGAACTTGGAATATAAAAATGGGAGAAAACATCAGCATTATTAGGTGATGCACCCAAATACAAAAAAGATATCAAACTAGAGGATTCTCAAGTATATGGAAAGAGCCAGCTCAGGAAAACATTAACAATATAAAGTCATCTGTGATACTAAGTTGCCTTTGACAACTGAAAGAAATTGGGTAGCATAAATTGCCAGAACTTCCCAGGTGGCACTAGTGGTCAAGAACCTGCCGGCCAAAGCAGGAGACCTCAGAGATGTGGGTTCAATCCCTGGGTCGGGAAGATCCCCTTGAGGAGGGCATGGCAACCCACTCCAGTATTCTTGCCTGGAGAATATCATGGACAGAGGAGCCTGGTGGGCTACAGTCCATAGCGTCCCCAGAGTCAGACATGACTGAAGCGCAGTATGAATTGCCAGTAGTCTTGTTCTCTGTCCCTACATGGATGTGGAGTAACTTTCCAGATTGCTATGACTGACATGGAACCTGCTGAATGCACACAGTCCCCCAGGGGCTCGCTGTATCCAGGCCCTCCCTCCTCCTCTCCTCTTCTCTGGTCTCCTGCCATCCACCCTCCACCTCCCCCTCCAGGCTACCCTGCACTTTCAGGGCAGTTCTGTTGGGGCAGCTCCACCTGCTCATGCAAGAATTCAGCGTTGTGTGGGGCTTCCCTGGTGGCTCAGAGGTTAAAACCCCTTCCTGCAATGCAGGAGACCTGGGTTCTATCCCTGGGTCAAGAAGATCCCCTGGAGAAGGAAATGGCAATCCACTCCAGTATTCTTGCCTGGAGAATCCCATGAACGGAGGAGCCTGGCAGGCTACAGTCCACGGGGTTGCAAAGAGTCAGATACGACTGAGCGACTTCGCTTCACTTTCACTTTCATGCAAGAATTCAGCGTTGTGTAGTCAGCTTTGCTGTGAGAACTGACAACCCTAAAATCTCAGTGGCTTACACCAACAAACAGTCAGTGCTGCTCTTGTGGCATGATGTCTGCATATGGGCTGCAGGTCTGACCCACATGTCTCTAGGACTTTGGGATCCAGGCTGAAGGAGATACCCCCTGGTGGGAAATGCCATGCTGGTCCGGGAGAGGAAACATTCTCCATGGACCTGGCACTCTGCTCCTGCTCTTCTCATTTTCCCAGCAGAGTAGGTGCCATGAGGCAGGCACCTATTGCCACCTGTGGGGATGCTGACACAACCTGGGAATGGGGAGGAGAGCTGGGAAGGACGACATAGTCTACCACAGCTTGAAGCCACTTTCTGCTGAACAAATCCTCACTCAGTGATCCCAGTTTAGAAGCTGTGGCAGAATTTCTCTCTTGGAATGCTAATTCCTCTCTGATAGGTGTTGCTGTTTCCTTGCCAGGTTGCTGTCAAGAGGACTGACCCTCTGACCCTAAGCTCAGTGACTCCAGGCCCTCGTCCACAACCCCTCTTCTGGCTGATGTCCCTGATGCAGACGTCTTGCCTGGAGGGCTGCGCCTTTCAACATCCTAACTGCTTGTCCCACCTCCATCTGCTTTTGGAGAAACCCTGTGACCTGGCGTCAGGTCCTCTCCCCATGTCAGTTCCCCATCACAGTGTTGGGCTACCAGGTACTGATTTCTGTCCAGATACAGGATGTTCTGTTCAGCAGACTGGACTTCCTCCAGCAGTGACAGCTGGACCACTGCTCTTGCGCCCTGCTACCTGCCCCCTCTCAGCTGCTGGCCAAATAGCCTCACCCTCCAGAGCCAACCGGTCCATGACAGCTGAGTAATGAAAAATGACACTCTCCTTTGCTTCTCAATTTGTCAAGAAACTTTCTGACTACCAATTTGTGTAGCAGATTTGACTTTTAATCCACATCCTTAGATGTGGATGAAATAAAACTTTCATATGTCTTTTGGTACTCATGTTCTGGTGCTCTACATAGGAGGGAAATTGCCAGGTCATGGGGATATACTTTTGTTCAAACTTGGCAGACTGTAAAATAGTTTTCTAAAGCGGTGATGCCAGTTTTTATCTGTAGCAGCAAGAGAGTGAAGTTCCCAACAGCCTTGAATTTTAGTCATCATGGTGGGTATGTAGTGTTGTCCCTTGGCTGTCTTAATATACATTTCATGATGACTAATGATATTTAACAACTTTCCATGTAAACATTAATCATTCAAAAATGTCCCTTCTGAGAAATACTTGCTCAAATATTTTCCCAAATTTTTAATTGAATCTTTTTTCCCTGATTTGTAGAAGTACATTATATCATCTAGAGAGGGTCCTTTCTCTGTTGTTTGTGCCTGGCATTTTCCTCCACTCTATGACTTGCTTTTTCATTTTTATTAATGGCACTTTTATTATTATTATTAATCACTATTTCCATGAAGATATGTTCACAATTTTAATGTAATCTGATTCTTTAATTTTTTTACATTTTAAGCTTTTTGTAGAATGCTTAAGAAATCTTTCCCTACATCAAGGTCATTCATATACTTCATTAGAATATATTCTAACATTTGTTTACTTGTCACATATAGATTTAAAGTCCATGTGGGCATTGTTTTGTGTGTGTGTGTGTAAATGGTGTGAAGGATCAATTTTTATTTTTTTCTGCGTGAATATAAAATTGGCTCATCACTGTCACTGAAAGACCTGTTCCTTCTTCATTGCTCTGCAATGCCACGTCTGTCCAATCAAACGTGTGCATGTTTCCTTTTGTGCTTTTATTATGTTCTCTCAGTTTGTTTGTCTGTACTTTTGCCCCTACCATACTATCCCACTTATCATTGTCACTCTTAATATTTAGTATTGACTTATTTAGTCATGGCCATTTGAACTCCCATGTACATCTTACATTTAGCTTACCATCATCCCCACAGTTACCTAGCAAGCGGTCTGTTGTGATTCCATTAAATCAATATATCAATTTTGAAAGAATAGATTTCTTTACAAAAATGAGTGGTTAATTCTCTTGATCTGTGACCATACACATTTTATGTTTTATAATTTTAAGTGTAGCTGTTTTACACGTTTTGTTTTTATTGACTTCTTTATATTCTGTAGTTTTTTATATGGGTTTTAATTGGAGTCTTTTAAAATTTTTATTTTGTAATTATTGCTAATTAAAAATACATTTAAGTTCTCTATGTTGACTTTGCTTTTAGCAATTTTGCTAAATATGTTATCTGTAGATTCTCTGGGGTTTTTTTTATAATGCAAGTGTGCTTCCTGGGAATAATAACAGTTCTGTTAATACTTTGTTCCAATTTTATAGATAATAATGTTTTACTTTTGGAATAAATTTTAGATCTACAGAGAAGTTGCAAACATAATGTAGAGATAGACTAATCAGACTCCTTAAAGTTAACACCTTTCATAACCATGGTACATTTGTCAAAATGTATTGCTATTAACTAAAATCCAGAGTTTATTCAGATCCCCCAGTTTTTATTCTAGTATTCTTTTTCTGTTCCCAGAAGTGGTCCAGGATGCCCTACTGTGTTTGTTCATGTTTCCTTGATGTCCTTGGTCTAGGACAGTGCTTCAGTCATTCACTGTCTTCATGACCTTGATAATTTTGAGGGATACTGGCCAGGTATTTAGTAGAATGTTCCTTAATCTGGAACATTGTCTGATTGCTTTTCATGGTCAGTTTAGGATTATGAGTTTTTGGAAAGAATGCCAGAGAGATTAAGTTCCCTCTTCATCACAGCATGTCAAGGGCACAAGCCATCAACATGACCTACCGTGGGTCAAGGTACTGTTTGCTAGGTTTCTTCCCTTTCAATGCTCTACATTTTGGACATGAATAGCTGCATTCACACCCAAGGTGGAGGTACCATGGGCATTACATTCCTTTCCTGGAGAGGACAGTAACTATTTATATTATTTGAAATACTTCTATAAAGATTTTCTCCTTCTCTCTCTCTAGTCTCTGAAATTTTGTGTAATAGTGAGCATTCTCTTCAAATACTTGGTAAAACTTATTAGTAATTAAAATTTGACCTGGGGTTTCTTTTTGACAAAGTATTTAATTACAGATTCAACTTCATGAATAATTATTGGACTGTGAATATTTTTTATTTCTTTTGGATTGACTTTAATAAATTATGTTTTCTAAAAATTTGTCTATGTTTCAAATTTTGACATAAAGTTGTCAATAATACTTACTAGCTATCTATTTTAAACGGTAGATAATGAACTTTCGAACTGGAGAAGACTCTTACGAGCTCCTTGGACAGCAAGGAGATCAAACCAGTCAGGCTTAAAGGAGGTCAACCCTGAATACTCCTTGGAAGGACTGATGCTGAAGCTGAAGCTCTGATACTTTGGCCACCTGAACAAAGAGCAAACTCACTGGAAAAGACCCTGATGCTGGGAAAGACTGAGGACAAAAGGAGACGAGGGCTACAGAGGACGGAATGGTTGGATGGCATCACTGATGCACAGGACATGAATCTGAGCAAACTCTGGGAGATGGTGAGGGATAGGTTAGCCTGGCACGCTGCAGTCCATGGGATCTTGAAGAGCTGGACACGACTTGGCAATTGAACAACAACGATGAACTTTGGTGATATTTCATTTTCACTTCTAATATTTGTTATTTCTATATTTGTGATATATATCTCATATATAATTATATATTAATAATATAATTATATATGCATATATAATTATGTATACTTTACATTTACAATTATATTGCAACTTTAATGATTGTATTTATAGAAAATCATAAATACATAATACATAAATACATAAATTAAATGCATAATTATATTTAATTTTATATTTATATGTGTATGATTTTATATATGTGTAAATCTATAGAGAAAGAGAAAAGAAGAAAGAAAATGGAAGAGAGAGAGAATAGTTATAGCAAACTGCCATTAACTCATCACCCAGCTTCAAAAAGTGTCCACTCATTATGCCCAGGGGTAGAAGATGTGTATAAGAGACAGATACTTTACATTTACAATTATATTGCAACTTTAATGATTGTATTTATAGAAAATCATAAATACATAATACATAAATACATAAATTAAATGCATAATTATATTTAATTTTATATTTATATGTGTATGATTTTATATATGTGTAAATCTATAGAGAAAGAGAAAAGAAGAAAGAAAATGGAAGAGAGAGAGAATAGTTATAGCAAACTGCCATTAACTCATCACCCAGCTTCAAAAAGTGTCCACTCATGTTCAAATGTTCTCTCTGAAATCTTATAAACCTCTTAATATGAACACACGGGCAAAATTATTTTAAGTTTCAGAAATCTTTGGCCATAGAGTGAATTCAGTGGAGAATAACCTGTTTCTGTTGGGTTATTTTCTTTCTCACACTGACTTGTAACCTATTAGGTTCAAGAATAGAGTTTTTATATTGTTCCTCCCTAAACAACCTATCTAAAATAACATCCTTCACACCCTGCAAAGCTCTGTGTTTCTTCAATTGCTTTATTTATCTCTATAGCACTTACTAAAAGCCAAGACTGATAACTATGCTTATTCATTTATTTACTATTGCCTGTCTTTCCTGTGAGAAGTTATTGTCTGTCTTGTTTCCTACAGTTCTGTTAGCAATTATTAATAGAACAGTAATTTGCATATAACAGACATTCAATAAGGATTTGTTGAATGAACTAATATATTTGTGTTAGATTGATATATACTCTGGATGTACTAATCTGAATATATTTAAGTTCTTGTCAGTCATATTGCATCTGTTTAATCTCTGTAGGTTTATGATGCCTTTGGTGTGCAGTTGTGTTTAATTTTAATGTTGTCAAGTTAAAAAATATTCTCTTTTATGATTGTCTACTTTAATAAAACTATGCCTATCCTGAGAGTATAAAAATATCCTATATGTTCTATTAAGCATACATTTCATTTTGCCTTTCACATTTAGGCTTTCCTATCTGAGACCTTTTGATACATGATGTCTTGATAGAAATCTACATTTATTTTCCCTGAGTGGGCAGTCTTGATCAAATTGTTCAATAATTTATCTTTTATCTGTGATGTCATTTCCTCGCATTGAATAGTTTATTCTCTTTTAGTCTGTTAATATTTTCTGTCTCTATGCCACTGTCGCACTTTAAATCTCCATAGCTTCATAATTATTGCTGATAGGTTTGGGCCAGTGAGTGCCCATCCACATGGGTTCCTTTGTCAGGGTCCTATAAAAACCCGCCCAGGTGTGACGATTTGTTAGAAGGACTCACAGGACCTAGACAGGCTGTTATACTCACTTAGTTGCTGTTTCTTACAGTGAAAGGATACAAATTAGAATCGGCGGAGGAAACAGATGGGTGTGGCAGAGCACAGCAGCCCCTAAGTGTGAGCTTCCAGTTCTGCTCTCCCGTTAGAGCTGCGGTCAAGGGCACTTGATTCTCCCAGCCACCATGTATACCATTTGCACACAGTGCTGCCAATGAGGGAAGCTTACCCAAGCCTTAGTGTCCAAGTTTGTATTGGAATCAGTTATATAGGCATGGAGCACCCACATCACTGACTTTAGCTACTCCATCTCCAGGGACCACACCCCAACCCCTAGAGGTCAAAATGACGCAAGGTGGTCCAAAGTTCCAGGTACACAAAAATAGTTGACCATGAATCTCATTGTTAGCATACACCACTGGACATAACTCAAGGCTCTGAGTGTACAAAGTTACACTTATAACAGGTAGACTATTTCAAGGGTTCAAGGTTACCTCTCAAGAATTCATCAGAGGCCAGTCCTGAAGACCTTTGGAATATGTAGGGTTTGTATGGCACAGGTTTACTGCCATTCTTCTTTTTCAAAATTATTTTAATATTTCTTAGCCTCATTCATAAGAATTTTAGATGTGTTGAGTTCAATTAAATACCCTGTTCATCTTTATATTTGAATTGCTCAGTATTTTATGACAAATATCTTTGTGATATTTAGACCTCTGAAGCAAAAACTTCACCCATTTAGTTTGATTTTCTTTTCTGTCTGTGAAAGAAAATACCACATATATTTATCCAAATAAAAATTTGCACAGCTGTGTAAGGTATATTTTTAAACATATTACTTTCTATAAGCATTGAAAATTACATGTTCTATTTTTTAATTTATTTACCTCTCTATTTGTAAGACATCTTGGTTTACAACGATTTCTTCTTGTACTTTTCTTGTATTTTTCTATTTCTATTCTCTCTGGAACAGGTGATATAAGTATTTAAATATTGATTCAGTTGTTTTTAAGTATTGATTTAATTCATTCCAGAAATGTCCTATCTTATGTAGTTAAGTAAGATATATTTCTAATTTCAAATTTATTTCGCTAATTTCTATTTCCTTTATAATTTAAGTGCTTTTGATGTATCTTTACACATATAAAGATTTTAACCCAAGTATTATTCCATTTGGGCCTTTTATCTTTATTATGAGATAGGACTGCTGCTGCTGCTGCTGCTGCTAAGTCACTTCAGTCATGTCCGACTCTGTGTGACCCCATAGACGGCAGCCCACCAGGCTCCCCCATCCCTGGGATTCTCCAGGCAAGAATACTGGAGTGGGTTGCCATTTCCTACTCCAATGCATGAAAGAGAAAAGTGAAAGTGAAGTCGCTCAGTCTGTCCGACTGTTAGCGACCCCCTGGACTGCAGCCCACCAGGCTACTCCGTCCATTGGATTTTCCAGGCAAGAGTACTGGGTTGGGGTGCCATTGCCTTCCCCGATGAGATAGAACTAAAGTTTGTCAATTATTGTTTTTAAATATTAAACTTTGGTTTTGTTTAACTTACTTTTGAATCTTTATCATCTTTGTTTCCTGTTTCATTAATATCAGCTATCTTAGGCATTTCACTCATCTAATATTTCTTTCTTTTTATTTTTACAAATCCTAAGCACTGCATTATCTGCCCTACATCCTTGTGTGATGCTTTTATTTAGTTAGTTATAACATATTATGGTAATTTTAAAATACATCCCCATGTCTGTAACACTTCCCATCAAAAGTTGGATTCTAACATCCTTCCCTATGAATGTGGACTGTTAGAATTAGTAGAGAGCTTCTGAACAAACAGAATGTGGTGGGAATGATGTTAAGTGACTTCAGTTGCTAGGTCAAGAAAAGAATGACTTGTGCCTGGCTCTCTCTGACAGTGGGACCTCCCTGTTTCTGGGGAAACCCTGTCGCCACCCAAGGAGACACCTAATGCAGCCCTGTGGAGATGCCCATATGGAGAGAGACCAATCTATCAGAATTTTCTTCTCAGAAATGTGAATAAACTCCTTGGAATTGCATTCTCTAGCTCAGGGGAGGTCTTTAAGTGCCTGCAGGCCCAGACAACATCTGGCAGTTGCCACCTGAAGGCCCTCAAGCCAGAACCACATGATGAAGCAGTTTTCAAATTGCTGATACTTTCCTCACCAAATGAGACATAATGAACATGACTGTTTTGAAATCACAAAGTCTGGGGATGACCTATTACCAATAATAGATTATTAAAGCAAACATTCTATGGTTATTATAATTTTTGACTAATGAATAATCTAAAAATATTTTTAAATATTCACATATAATCTGTTGACATTTTTTATTTTGATTTCTAATTATATTGCATTGTGGTTGAAGAATGTTAGATAATGTCTGTATTCTTTTTTATAAATTTTTATTACAGTGTGGTTGATTTTCAATATTGTGTTAGTTTCAGGTGTACAGCAAAGTGAATCTGTTATTTATGTACATATATCTACTCTTTTTTAGATTATTTTTCCAAATAGGCCATTAAAGAGTTTTGAGTAGAGTTCCATATGCTATACAGTAGATCCTTATTAGCTATCTATTTTACATATACTGCTGTGTACACTGCAGGAGACACAGGACACGTGGGTTCAATCCCTGGGTCAGGAAGATCCCTAGAAAAGGAAATGGTAACTCACTTCAGTATTCTTGCCTGGAAAATCTCATGGACAGAGGAACCTGGTGGGCTACAGTCCATGGGGCTGCAAAGAGTTGGACACGACTTAGTGACTAGACAACAACTGTGTATAAGTCATCACAGTCTCCTGATTTATCCCATCTCCTTTATCCCCTGGAAATCATAATTGTGTTTCTACGTCTGTAACTCTCTGTTTTGTAGATAGTTCATTTGTACCCATTATTTAGATATAAGCAAGTATAAGCAAGTATGATATTTGTCTTTTTCCATCTGACTTATTTCATTCAGTATGACAATCTCTAAGTCCATCCATGTTGCTATAAATGGCATTATTTCATGGCTGAGTAATATTCCATTGTATATATGTATGACAACTTTGTTATCCATTCCTCTGTCAATGGACATTTAGGTTGCTTCAATGTCCTGACAATTATAAGTAGTCCTGCAATAAGTATTGAAGTGCATGTATCTTTTTGAATTATGCTTTTCTCTGAATATATGCCCAGGGGTAGAATAGCTGAATCACATGGTAGCTTTTTGTAGTTTTTTAAAGGAACTTCCATACTGCTCTCCATACTGGTTTTATCAATTTAAATTTCTACAAACAATGTAGGAGGGTTCCACACCCTCTCCAGCATTTATTGTTTGTAGACATTTTGATGATGGCCTTTCTGACCAGTGTGATGTAATACCTCATCGTAGTTTTTTATTTGCATTTCTCTAATAATTAGTTATATTTGGCATCTTTTCATGTGCTATTTCCATCAGTATGCTTTCTTCTGCTCTTTTTTTGATCATGTTTTCTTTTTCAATTGAGCTGCATGAGCTTTTTTATATTTTGAAGATTATTCCCTTGTCAGTTGCTTCATTTGCAAATGGTTTCTCCCATTCTGTTTTTCATTTTGTTTGTGTTTTCCTTTGATGTGAAAAAGTATTTGTTTAATTAGGTCCCATTTGCTTATCTTTACTTTTATTTTCATTACTCCAGCAAGTGGATCAATAAAGATGTTTCTGTGAGTCATGTCAAAGAATGTTCTATGTTTTCCTCTAAAATTTTATAGTATCCAGACTTATATTTATGTCTTTAAACTATTTTGCAAATGTTTTTGTGTATGGTATTAAGAGTGCTCTGATTTCATTATATTCCACATAGCTGTACAGTTTTCCCAAAACCTCTTATTGAAAAGACTGTCTTTTCTCTATTTTATATTCTCATCTCCTTTGTCATAGGTTAGGTGATGCAACCCACTCCAGTATTCTTGTCTGGAGAATCCCAGGGACGAGGGAGCCTGGTGGGCTGCCGTCTATGGGGTCGCACAGAGTCAGACACGACTGCAGCGAATTAGCAGCAGCAGCAAAAAGTGATCATTAGTGCTTGGATTTATCTCTGAATTTTCTATCCTGTTTCATTGATCTATATTTCTGCTTTTGTGCTAATACCATAGTATTTTGATTAATGTAGATTTGTAGTATACGCTGAAGTCAGGAAGACTGATTCCTCCTCATTTTTTCTTTCTCAAGACGACTTTAGTGATTCACGGTCTTCTGTGTTTCCATACAATTTGTAAAATTTTTTTGTTCTAATTCTGTGAAAAATACCACTGGTAATTTGAGAGGAATTGCATTGAATCCATACATTGCTTCAGGTAGCATATTCATTTTCACAATATTTATTCCTCCAATCCAAGAACACATTATATGTATCTGTTTGTTTCACTTTTTATTTATTTAATCCGTGTCTTACAGTTTTCTGAGTACAGATCTTTTACCTGCTCAGGTAGATTTATTTCCAGGTATTTTACTCTTTTGGATGTGATGGTAAATAGAATTTTTTTCTTAATTTCCATCTTCCAATTTGAATGTAAGATATTTCTTTGTATTAATTTTGTAACCTGCAACTTTGTCGGTAAAGTAATGTCTCTGCTTTTTAACATGCTGTCTAGGTTGGTCATAACTTTTCTTCCAAGGAGTGAGTGTCTTTTAATTTCATGGCTGCAGTCACCATCTGCAATGATTTTTGAAGGCCAAATAAAGTCTCTCACTGTTTCCATTGTTTCCCCATCTGTTTGTCATGAAGTGATGGAATGGGATGCCATGATCATAGTTTTCTGAATGTTGGGGGTTTTTTTATTTTATTTTTACTTTATTTTAGTTTACAATACCGTATTGGTTTTGCCATACATTGACATGAATCCGCCACGGGTGTATACGAGCTCCCAATCCTGACTCTCCTTCCCCTATCCCCCCGCCATCTCTCTGGATCATCCCCGTGCACCAGCCCCAAGCATCCTGTATCCTGTATTGAACATAGGCTGGCGCTTCGTTTCTTACATGATAGTATACATGTTTCAGTGCCATTCTCCCAAAGCATCCCACCCTCGCCCTCAGAGTCCAAAAGTCTGTTCTACACATCTGTGTCTCTTTTGCTGTCTNTTGGCATCTTTTCATGTGCTATTTCCATCAGTATGCTTTCTTCTGCTCTTTTTTTGATCATGTTTTCTTTTTCAATTGAGCTGCATGAGCTTTTTTATATTTTGAAGATTATTCCCTTGTCAGTTGCTTCACTTGCAAATGGTTTCTCCCATTCTGTTTTTCATTTTGTTTGTGTTTTCCTTTGATGTGAAAAAGTATTTGTTTAATTAGGTCCCATTTGCTTATCTTTACTTTTATTTTCATTACTCCAGCAAGTGGATCAATAAAGATGTTTCTGTGAGTCATGTCAAAGAATGTTCTATGTTTTCCTCTAAAATTTTATAGTATCCAGACTTATATTTATGTCTTTAAACTATTTTGCAAATGTTTTTGTGTATGGTATTAAGAGTGCTCTGATTTCATTATATTCCACATAGCTGTACAGTTTTCCCAAAACCTCTTATTGAAAAGACTGTCTTTTCTCTATTTTATATTCTCATCTCCTTTGTCATAGGTTAGGTGATGCAACCCACTCCAGTATTCTTGTCTGGAGAATCCCAGGGACGAGGGAGCCTGGTGGGCTGCCGTCTATGGGGTCGCACAGAGTCAGACATGACTGCAGCGAATTAGCAGCAGCAGCAAAAAGTGATCATTAGTGCTTGGATTTATCTCTGAATTTTCTATCCTGTTTCATTGATCTATATTTCTGCTTTTGTGCTAGTACCATAGTATTTTGATTAATGTAGCTTTGTAGTATGCTGAAGTCAGGAAGACTGATTCCTCCTCATTTTTTCTTTCTCAAGACGACTTTAGTGATTCACGGTCTTCTGTGTTTCCATACAATTTGTAAAATTTTTTTGTTCTAATTCTGTGAAAAATACCACTGGTAATTTGAGAGGAATTGCATTGAATCCATACATTGCTTCAGGTAGCATATTCATTTTCACAATATTTATTCCTCCAATCCAAGAACACATTATATGTATCTGTTTGTTTCACTTTTTATTTATTTAATCCGTGTCTTACAGTTTTCTGAGTACAGATCTTTTACCTGCTCAGGTAGATTTATTTCCAGGTATTTTACTCTTTTGGATGTGATGGTAAATAGAATTTTTTTCTTAATTTCCATCTTCCAATTTGAATGTAAGATATTTCTTTGTATTAATTTTGTAACCTGCAACTTTGTCGGTAAAGTAATGTCTCTGCTTTTTAACATGCTGTCTAGGTTGGTCATAACTTTTCTTCCAAGGAGTGAGTGTCTTTTAATTTCATGGCTGCAGTCACCATCTGCAATGATTTTTGAAGGCCAAATAAAGTCTCTCACTGTTTCCATTGTTTCCCCATCTGTTTGTCATGAAGTGATGGAATGGGATGCCATGATCATAGTTTTCTGAATGTTGGGGGTTTTTTTATTTTATTTTTACTTTATTTTAGTTTACAATACCGTATTGGTTTTGCCATACATTGACATGAATCCGCCACGGGTGTATACGAGCTCCCAATCCTGACTCTCCTTCCCCTATCCCCCCGCCATCTCTCTGGATCATCCCCGTGCACCAGCCCCAAGCATCCTGTATCCTGTATTGAACATAGGCTGGCGCTTCGTTTCTTACATGATAGTATACATGTTTCAGTGCCATTCTCCCAAAGCATCCCACCCTCGCCCTCAGAGTCCAAAAGTCTGTTCTACACATCTGTGTCTCTTTTGCTGTCTTGCATACACGGTCATCATTACCATCTTTCTAAATTCCATATATATGTGTCAGTATACTGTATTGGTGTTTTTCTTTCTGGCTTACTTCACTCTGTATAATCGGCTCCAGTTTTATCCATCTCATTAGAACTGATTCAAATGTATTCTTTTTAATGGCGGAGTAATACTCCATTGTGTATGTGTACCACAGCTTTCTTATCCATTCATCTGCTGATGGACATCTAGGTTGTTTCCATGTCCTGGCTGCAATGAACATTGGGGTACATGTGTCTCTTTCAATTCTGGTTTCCTCAGTGTGTATGCCCAGCAGTGGGATTGCTGGGTCATAAAGCAGTTCTATTTGCAGTTTTTTAAGGAATCTCCACACTGTTCTCCATAGTGGCTATACTAGTTTGCATTCCCACCAACAGTGTAAGAGGGTTTTAAGCCAGCTTTTTCCACTCTCCTCTTTCATTTTCATCAAGAGGCTCTTTAGTTCCTCTTCGCTTTCTACCATAAGGGTCGTGTCATCTGCGTATCTGAGATTATTGGTATTTCTCCCAGCAATCTTGATTTCAGCTTGTGCTTAGATGGGAGTATGGAAATACATTTTTCTGACAATAGTATAATTTTCTGGAATAGTATAATGTCAAACGGATTTTTTTCCATATTTCATCCCAGAAACTTGGGGCACAGAGTTTCTGGCCTGAAGTACGAACTCTGCCCTATTTCAACCCAGAAACTTGGGATGTAGACAAAAATATGGGTAATACATCTTCAGAGTTAACACCTTTTGAATTGCTTTTGAAAATATCATCAAAATTTGTATGTATCTTATGATAGTTCTCATTATCAGAATGTGACTTTCACATGGCTTTCTTGTCCATATTTATCTTGCTGGTAGATTCATTGGTCTCTTTTGACTAATTAGTTCCTTTTGAAGCAAAGATTAAAATGGCAAATCTAGTTTATGTGATTGATAATAATCTCATCCAAAGCAATTTCCTCAGTTGGTTTTTCCATTGTATAAAATTTCCCATTTTCATTTTGTTCCTTTTTTCTTCTTGTTTTCTTTTGTGTTTGTAACTATATCTCCAGGTTTTTTTTGTAATTGAAGTACAGTTGATTAACTTATTTGTGTTGTGATACAACATAGTGATTCAATATTTTTACACTATAAGCTTTATTTAAATACTGCGAAATTGTGAGCTGTTTGTTGATTTGGGAAATGAATTGCTTGTGGATATCCTGGTTTGCAAATCTTTCTTTGCATTCTGGGTTGCCTTCTTCATTCCTTAAGTTTTCCTTTTCTGGGCACCTGGTTTGGACTGAAGTAGGTCTCCTTTTCCTGGTTTTGGTTGATTTCTCATTGCTCTAGGAAATGGATTCCGAAAGACCTTGCAACAATATCCAAACACCAAAAGGCCTTGTAGTTTATATCATCATGTGTCCTGCCTGTGTTTTCCTTAAGATTTTCATAGACTCTCTCCTAACCTTTAGATATTTGTGATTTGGAGTTAATTTCGTGTATGGTGCTAGAGACTATTCTAACCCCATTCTCATTTTCTTTCTTTTAATAACCCTCACGTGATCTTTCATAGTGCCTCTTACCAGTGTTTACCTCCAGCATCAGGGGAGGAATATTCCCTTTTCTCCACACCTTCTCCATCAGTTAGTGTTGTCACGTTTCTGACAATGGCCATTCCGAGTGCTGAGAAGTGATTCCTTCCTGTGGTTTCTGATTTTAGCCAAATTGACCTCTTTTCATGTGCTTTCTTTTCAAGGGTGAATTTATGTTAGCTCTCGATTGAGCTTCTTGTAACTCGTCCCTGTTTTAAATTCTTTTCTGATGACTGCCCCAGGACATTTGTTCAGATCAGCTGTTTTCGACTAGGCACAATGCTCATCACAACAGCTGACTCATTGGAAAAGGCTCTGATGCTGGGAGGGATTGGTGGCAGGAGGAGAAGGGGACGACAGAGGATGAGATGGCTGGATGGCATCACCGACTCGACGGACGTGAGTCTGAGTGAACTCCGGGAGTTTGTGATGGACAGGGAGGCCTGGCTGAGCGACTTAACTGAACAACTTTTCAAGCTGTTGTTACAGGAAATGGCCACAAGGCGGCAGCATTATTCAGCCCCACAAATTTTTCTACCGGTCTTTTCCGTGTGTTTATATTGGAACAGAAGTTATTTCTGATTTTATGTGTGTTTCAGGTGTACAGGAACTTGATTCATTGATGTATGAACACTTATCTATTCTCTTTCAAATTTTTGTTGCCATCTGGGTGATTACAGTGTGTTCAGTAAACTTCCATCTACTGTTCAGTAGGTCTTTTTCCAATTATCTATTGGATACATATATGTATGTCTGCTGCTGCTGCTAAGTCGCTTCAGTCGTGTCCGACTCTGTGGAGCCCCATAGATGGGCAGCCCACCAGGCTTCCCCGTCCCTGGGGTTCTCCGGGCAAGAACACTGGAGTGGGTTGCCATTTCCTTCTCCAATGCAGGAAAGTGAAAAGTGAAAGTGAAGTCACTCAGTCGTGTCTGACTCTTCGCGACCCCATGGACTGCAGCCCACCAGGCTCCTCCGTCCATAGGATTTCCCAGGCAAGAGTACTGGAGTGGGGTGCCATTGCCTTCTCCGATATGTGTGTCTACCTTAAGTCAAATCTCTTCATTTACTTCACCTGTGTCTAGAGATTGAGGGCTCCTGTAGAGGGCAAGAGACCCTCCAGGAACATCATGGGGTCACACTGCCTGTCACATCTTCCCAGGACCCTGAGCCCCACAACAATCCAGCCTTCCGACCCAAGCCTGCCCAGTCTGCAGAGACAGGATACCAGCCAAGGTAACCATGGGAAGAGGGAAATAGAGTCAGCATATGTTTCTATATTTATTGTGTTTATCCTGTTATTTGAACTTGAGTGCATAGGTGAATTACAAGGCAGTAAGTGTTTTGTTTTGTTTTTTAATTCATAGCCGCTTGGTTCACTCACACATAGATATGTATATGTTGTATTTCAAGAACTTTTCTTGCATAGATTATTACAAAAAGTGGAGTATTATTCCTAGTGTTAACCAGAGGGTCCTTGTAGCTTATTTTCTAAATAGTAGTGTGCACATGTTAGTCAAGTAGCTCATTTCTATGTGCCCAACACCTTTCTTCTCTGCTAGCAGTAAGTGAGAAGAGTTTTTTCTAAGTCTGTGAACTGATTATCTTGGCTCAAGGAGCTCACATGTATCCATTTTTAGATTCCACCCGGAAGTGACATCATATTCTGTTGGTCGCTCCCTGTCCCGTCCTTCTTCACTTGCTATGGGCATCTCCACCTCCGTGCTGTGCCTGAACGTGACACTGTTTCATCCTTCCTTATGGCTGATTAATATACCATTGTGTGTACAGAACCCGTTTTCTTCATTCATCTCTGTGTCCTTGTACACTTAGGTTGCATCAGTGTCCTTGCTATGGAAACTGGTCCGGCAGGGATAGCGTGGGTACTCTTGCTTCCAAACATGTTGCTTTTCCCTGACTGTATTCCCAGGCATGCGACTGCTGTTTCTTAAGGCACTTCTTTTTTTAAAGATTCTCCATATTGCTCTTTCTAGTGGATGAACTCATGGACATTTTTAGTAATCTTATCCAAATTAATTTCTTGGTGGGAATTT
The DNA here is from genome assembly GCA_006410675.1 of Oreotragus oreotragus. NCBI lineage: Eukaryota > Metazoa > Chordata > Mammalia > Artiodactyla > Bovidae > Oreotragus > Oreotragus oreotragus. The sequence goes on along the minus strand of SJYX01013030.1, from coordinate 53,454 downwards.
CTATTCCTAAGCTTTTCCCATTTTTATTTTGCTAACCATCATTACTGATTATTTCACATGTTTGTAGCTATTCATTTACTGTTTTTTTAAACTGAGGTACAGTTGATTAGCATTGTTATATTNAATCTCTTCATTTACTTCACCTGTGTCTAGAGATTGAGGGCTCCTGTAGAGGGCAAGAGACCCTCCAGGAACATCATGGGGTCACACTGCCTGTCACATCTTCCCAGGACCCTGAGCCCCACAACAATCCAGCCTTCCGACCCAAGCCTGCCCAGTCTGCAGAGACAGGATACCAGCCAAGGTAACCATGGGAAGAGGGAAATAGAGTCAGCATATGTTTCTATATTTATTGTGTTTATCCTGTTATTTGAACTTGAGTGCATAGGTGAATTACAAGGCAGTAAGTGTTTTGTTTTGTTTTTTAATTCATAGCCGCTTGGTTCACTCACACATAGATATGTATATGTTGTATTTCAAGAACTTTTCTTGCATAGATTATTACAAAAAGTGGAGTATTATTCCTAGTGTTAACCAGAGGGTCCTTGTAGCTTATTTTCTAAATAGTAGTGTGCACATGTTAGTCAAGTAGCTCATTTCTATGTGCCCAACACCTTTCTTCTCTGCTAGCAGTAAGTGAGAAGAGTTTTTTCTAAGTCTGTGAACTGATTATCTTGGCTCAAGGAGCTCACATGTATCCATTTTTAGATTCCACCCGGAAGTGACATCATATTCTGTTGGTCGCTCCCTGTCCCGTCCTTCTTCACTTGCTATGGGCATCTCCACCTCCGTGCTGTGCCTGAACGTGACACTGTTTCATCCTTCCTTATGGCTGATTAATATACCATTGTGTGTACAGAACCCGTTTTCTTCATTCATCTCTGTGTCCTTGTACACTTAGGTTGCATCAGTGTCCTTGCTATGGAAACTGGTCCGGCAGGGATAGCGTGGGTACTCTTGCTTCCAAACATGTTGCTTTTCCCTGACTATATTCCCAGGCATGCGACTGCTGTTTCTTAAGGCACTTCTTTTTTTAAAGATTCTCCATATTGCTCTTTCTAGTGGATGAACTCATGGACATTTTTAGTAATCTTATCCAAATTAATTTCTTGGTGGGAATTTCTATTCCTAAGCTTTTCCCATTTTTATTTTGCTAACCATCATTACTGATTATTTCACATATTTGTAGCTATTCATTTACTGTTTTTTTAAACTGAGGTACAGTTGATTAACATTGTTATATTTGCTTTGAGATACCACATAGTGATTCAATATTTTAATGGAATATATGTCATTTAAAGATATTACAAAATCATAGCTATATATCTCTCTGCTGCATACTATCCTATTATTTTCCTTACATTATATATAGTGATTTTTATCTCTTAATTTCCACTTCAATCTGGCAATATCCATAACCAAATTCCCACAGACATTCATTTGTTTCTGGATTAGTGAGTCTCTTTCTGTTTCACTGATAAGTTCATTTGTGCCATATTTTAGATTGAACTTAAATATGAATTCCTATGGCAGTTTGATGTGTGTTTCTGACACCCTTGCCTTAGATGAGAATATGTAAATATAGTTTCCTGAAAATAGTGTAATTTTCAGGAATGGTATAATTTCAATCAGAATTTTTTCCATATTTCATCCAGGAATGCACAGAATCTTAACTGCTGGACTCCAGGGAAGTTCCCCTGCACATTCTTGTTTAAATTAACCCTTATTTCATATTGTAGTAACATTGATATACAATGTATTGTTGGTGGCAGGTGAACCAAATGTATTTTCTATTTTGCTGATACTCAGTCGTCATGTCTGACTCTTTTTGTAGGAGCAGTCCCTTTTCTCCAAGCCCTGTTACACTGGTAAGACACCTATTTGTTTATACATAAGTGTACATAGATATAAATGTCTGGGTACATAGAGATGCAAATATCTATGTATTTAGATACATAAATGTATAGGTACATAGAAATGTAAATTCTAGTTACATAGATATATAAATGTCTAGGTATGTACAGATATAAATTCTAGGTACATAGATATGTAAATGTCTAGGTACATAGTGATATAAATGCCTGGCTACATAGAAATATAAATATCTACATAAAGAGAAATATAAATATCTATGTATATACAGATGTAAATATCTCTTATAAATACATATAGATATAGATACTTATATACATAGACATATACATATCTATATACATGGAAGATGCTTACACAGTGGACAATGCAATAGACACTCTTATAAAGTAGACAAAATAAGTGATACAGATAGTGGCAGTGAGAAGATCATACTATGAGAGAGAAACATAAGCAATTTCAAAGCAAAGGGAACAAATCTAACCAGGGTTCATGTAACTACTTTTAATCTGGTGGCAATAAACCATGAAGTCCACAGGGGATTCAGGTGGTGATGGCAAATTCTGGAAGGGTCAGGTAGTGAAAAAAAAGTTAAATGTTTCATCTTTGTTTACAAAGTATACCTTATCAATTTATGGATACATACTTGTTGATATCTCCTTAAGTATGTATCATCCCATACATCTTCATATACCCTCATCCAACCTGTTTCAACTCACATCGTTCCAAGCATAACTCCAACTTGTTGCAACTCTAGTTAGTCATTTCTTGCAATTTCATAAAAAAGACACATGGTAATTCATTCATATAGACCAGTAAAGGCTAGGATTTCTGTCTGTTTTTTTAGGGGCCTTATAAATCATGTAAAATTTCAATCCTTCTCCCTGCTTCACCATGTTCTGATTCAGTTGATATGGGAAATGCTATGGAAAGACTGTTTAGTATAATCTCAATTCTCCAGGTATCTATTGTTTGGTGTACATGAAAATATGAGAAGTAGATTTTGATGGATATAAAAATAAATATTTTGAATGTAGGAACATGATTAGAAATTGGGAGAGTCAATTGACCAGAGAGCAATCACAATGAATCAACTCCACCTCCCTCACCCACGAGGATAAGGTTATCTTGGTGATAACATCAGCAATTGGGGAGTTAAAATATTATTCCTGTGAAAAATTATTAACAGAAAGGGAAAGTCTCTCAGTCATGTCCAACTCTTTGTGACCCCATGGACTGTAGCCCACCAGGTTCCTCTGTCCATGGAGTTCTCCAGACAAGAATACTGGAGTGGGTTGACATTCCCTTCTCCAGGGGACCTTCCCAACCCAAGGATCGAACTTGGTTCTCTTGCATTGCACACAGGTTGTTTACCATCTGAACCACTAGGGAAGCCTTAGTTCCCAGAAAGGGCAGAGGGAATGTTTTCACAGATAGAACACAACTTTCCAAGAGGCTCTAAATTTCAGATAAATGTTTTATTATTTGAAATATTGAGTGGATTATGTATAAGTTTTATAGACTGTTCAAGGTAACATTTGGGAGGCCTGGCGTGCTGCGATTCATGGGGTCGCAAAGAGTTGGACACGACTGAGTGACTGAACTGCACTGAACAGGTGCCATTAGGGAGAGTGTAATGAATTTGTCGGATTTATACTTCTTAAGTGGAGCATAGAGTGACAAATGGTGACCTGCTGCACTTCAACAATGGACCACAAGAGATACTGAAATGGAGGAGTTTATAGTCCAGGTTCTGAAGGACCAGATGGGCCAGATGGGGAGGCCCAGGCAGAGCACAGAGAGAGAGAGAGAGAGAGAGAGGTGGGGCCTGGGACACACACTCTACCAGGGTCTCCGTGTGAAGTGGTTTGGCTCTGGTTTCTGGGGCTCAGTGAACTCAGCCTGTGAGAGGAGGCTTTGGTAAGCTCCACTGTGGGGTCTTATCTAAGGGGCACTCAAGAGGAAGGCACGGGGAAGCGAGGGAGACTATTGACCATGAGGGCTGTTGAATAAATCATACCAAGAACTTTCACTGGTTTATGACTCTGTGGGCTGCTCTCGAGGGCTTGTGCTGGCTTGAAGGGACTAGTACCAGCATAAGGTCCCTGCAGGCCATTTGGCTAAAATGGATGCTGAGACAGCAATACCATGGAGTATCAGCTAAACTCTTGACAGAGAGACATTGTGATGATACACATATGTCTACCTTCATTTAACTTTTTCCTAAAGGAACCCTTGAGTAAGGAAGGGCTATAAGATATTGGCTGAGAACTGACATTAATTTCTGGAGGTCCAGGATTCTAGTTCAGCCCAATAATTATAATAGGCACTGAAAGTGAAAGTCAAAGTTGCTCAGTCATGTCCAGCTCTGCATGACCCCATGGATATACAGTCCATGAATTCTCTGGGCTAGAATACTGGAGAGGTAGCTTTTCCCTTCTCCAGGGTATCTTTCCAACCCAGAGATCAAACCTGTTTCCTGCATTGTAGGCAGATTCTTTACCAGCTGTGCCACAGGGGAAGCCCATAGTGGGCATTAACTGGTATAAAAGTATGTCAGTGCTGGGTTTGCTTCCTGGTGACTCAAAGTGATCTTCAAAGGATCCCTTACCCAGGAAATAAGTCCTTCAGTCTCTTCTTTCCTTCCAAACTAGCCATTTCAAAGTAAAATCATTTCACTGTAGGAACTGCAAGATTAGTATCTACATTATGATCACAGTCTCATTAAATTTCACATTTGGGGAGTTAAAAGCACTGAAAAATCTTGGAGAATGACAAAGGGTTCAGTTCAGTTCAGTCACTCAGTCGTGTCCAACTCTTTGCGACCCCATGAATCGCAGCACGCCATATTACTTTGCCAACAAAGGTCCATCTAGTCAAAGCTACGGTTTTTTCAGTAGTCATGTATGGATGTGAGAGTTGGACCATAAAGTAGGCTGAGTGCCAAAGATTGAAGCTTTTGAACTGTGGTGCTGAAAAATACTCTTGAGAGTCCCTTGGACTGCAAGGAGATCAAATCAGTCAATCCTAAAGGAAACACATCCTGAGTATTCATTGGAAGGACTGATGCTGAAGCTAAAGCTCCAATACTTTAGGTTGACTCATTAGAAAAGACCTTGATGCTGCGAAAGATTGAACGCAGGAGGAGAAGGAGACGACAGAGGATGAGAGTGTTGGATGGCACCACTGACTCGATGGACATGAGTTTGAGCAAGCTCCAGGAAATGGTGAAGGACAGGGAAGCCTGATGTGCTGCAGTCCATGTGGTCGCAAAGAGTTGAACACAACTGAGAGCCTGAACAACAACAGTTCAGTTCAGTTCAGTTCAGTCGCTCAGTCGTGTCCGACTCTTTGCGACCCCATGAATCGCAGCACGCCAGGCCTCCCTGTCCATCACCAACTCCCGGAGTTCACTCAGACTCACGTCCATTGAGTCAGTGATGTCATCCAGCCATCTCATCCTCAGTCGTCCCCTTCTCCTCCTGCCCCCAACCCCTCCCAGGATCAGAGTCTTTTCCAGTGAGTTAACTCTTCGCATGAGGTGGCCAAAGTACTGGAGTTTCAGCTTCAGCATCATTCCCTCCAAAGAAATCCCAGGGCTGATCTAAATAAGCAGCATGACAATATACAGCCTTGACACTGTCTCTTATACACATCTAGATGTGTATAAGAGACAGCCTCCTGCCCCCAACCCCTCCCAGGATCAGAGTCTTTTCCAGTGAGTTAACTCTTCGCATGAGGTGGCCAAAGTACTGGAGTTTCAGCTTCAGCATCATTCCCTCCAAAGAAATCCCAGGGCTGATCTCCTTCAGAGTAGACTGGTTGGATCTCCTTGCAGTCCAAGGGACTCTCACTGGGGTATCAAATTTGTCTTTACATATTGCTTACTATATTTAGACTCTTGGTTCATACGTCATGTAACCAGGTAATGTCATAATTAAATCCAATTTGAAACTAAGCTTATTTTAAGGATGTGGTTTGCCTACTAGCAGCATAGGAAACTTCCGTTTCACCAGCACCTGTTACTCTGGTGTGACATCTCAAAACTCAGGAACTCTTACTTGTTGATATGAGTATCAATTTCATTTTAGCACAGTTTGAATAGAGAAATGAAAAATCAGAGTGCTTATTTTATCAAGTTTCTTGAGGGAGAAATTTGAAACTGTTAGAAGGCGAAGGGCATGCAGCTTATGGGCTCTTTGACTCACTAATTTTTGTAGGAATTTTCTTACATATTTTTTCAAGTGTGACCTTTCATTCATAAAATAGCAAATAACACAATTAGAAAAAACTAATTTGACATGATGACTTGTTTCTACCCAAAAAATCTGAACACAAAGGAATCAGTGGGAACTGCAAAGATCAGGTGGCCAAGCTTTTAAGATTATTTTAGGTTGGCAAATAGTAACTAGTGTGTTTGCAATTTTAACAATATATTTTTATTTTGATAAAGAATATCCTTTTCTGGAAGGCTTCCAATGTGACTGCCTCCTGCTGGAAGCCTGAAATGATGGAATCAGGCCACTTCCTGTTTGTCTTTATAGGACACTAGGCTGAACTCTGAGAAACCCCTGGCTGTCCCCTGGATCCTGACCATCACACGGCCAGACATTGGTAACGGTTTTGTTTTGTCTGTTGAAGTGTTTAATGACAAAGGTTCTTTCAGTTTCCTGATGTGGGTGAAGTGGGGAGCCCAGTGATGATTTCTTTTTTAAGAACTGTACATCCTCGTTCCCACATGCAAGTGAACCCCATGTCCAATGACGAGAGACCTGTGTGTGTGTGACCTGTGCCTCCTAGGAGAGCAGCTTTGAGCTAGTTTAAACCTGACCAACTTCTGTCTACTATACATGGTAGAGTCAGACCTCTCTAAATCCTGTCTATGGATTTCCCTGGTGGCTCAGACGGTAAAGAATCTGCCTGCAATTCAGGAGACCTGGGTTTGATCCCTGGGTCAGGAAGATCCCTTGGAGAAGGGAATGGCTACCCACTCTGGTATACTTGCCTGGGAAATCCCATGGACAGAGGAGGCTGGAGAGAGCTACAGTCCATGGGGTCACAAACAGTCGGACATGACCGAGCAACTAACACTCGCTTTTGAAGTCCTGTCTGCACTGATGATGTTTAGATGAGACTGCATACTTTGTAAAATGAGAACGTTTACACTTGACAGTACTCTCTGTGCACAAGGACACGGACACCCGGGTGCAGGCCTGGCCTGGCCTCTGTCCTGGGAAACTCCATGTCTGCGTCTGAGTGTCAGCACTCAGATGTCTGGGCTCTGGGGCTGGGGTGGGCTTCTCTGGGAGCCGTGCTCTCCTCTGAGTGGGCTTCCCTGGCCCTCCCGGGGGTCAGTGCTGCAGTCGGGCTCCTAGTCTCTCCTCTGCCGGGTTCACCTTCCCTGGGGCTCATGGAGACCCCTCAGGTGGGCTACCTGGTAATCATTCCAATGTTCCAGCACATTCAGGTTGAGTAGGGAGGCAGGTTCACCTGGTGAATTGATTCCAGGGCACAGAGATCGCGCAGTCAATGAGCAGCAGGTGAGGTTGCTGCTGTGCTCTCCTTCCCGTCGACTCTCTCCTCCGAAGAGAACGGAGCTGCCCCGCGTCTTTCAGCCCAGCTCTCCTGTTTTCTCAACACCTCAGTGGGACAAGAAAGACAGAGCCTGCCAGAACCAAGGTAGTGTGTTCACCTCTGGCACAAGCTTTCAAACCAGCAAAAAATCACACAGAACCGCAGTGAAAACAGGAGGGGCCTGACTTCTCAGGGACAATTGTAGGGAGAAGAGATGATTCCTACACTTCTTTCTAGGGTCCCTGGAGGTCCCAGGGACCTGGCTTGTTTACACATTGTGAGCCCGCCAACTACATCCTTGGTGTCCTGACCGAGAGGACGTGTGACCCCAGGTCGGGGGTCTGGGGACTGTGTGAGTCTCACCCTATCTCCATGGGTCAGGATCATGTGTACGGGGAGACCCCACACACACAAAGCTAAGAAAAAGGGATGAATACATGTGAGTTTCATTTGTGTTTAGGAATTAATGCTTTATGACATTCACTTTATAGAGACATGTGCCTGTTTGCCTCCTTTATCCCTTCAAGATTCACCCTCCCTGGGGCTCCTGGAGACTCCTCAGGTGGCCCACCTGGTAGTTATTCCAATTTACCAGGACAAGCATGGCGGGAAGGGAGCAGGTTTATCTGGGCAATTGATTACAGGGCATAAAAGGCCAATGGGCAGCAGGTGAGGTCTCCGCTGTGATCTCCTTCTGGTAGATCGTCCCTACTCAGCAGAGAACAGACCTGGCCCTCGTCTCCCAGTCCTGCGCATGGTGTGTTTTCTCTACACCTCAGTGGGACAAGAAAAAACCAAGCCTGCCAGAACCAAGGTAGTGAGCTCAACATTACTATGACAGCTGTGGAAAACAGTTAATATCACATAGAACCAAAGGGACCAGAGAAGGATTCTCTGGGACAAGTGTGGGGAGAGGAGACCGACCCCACACTTCTTTCTACCATCCCAGGAGTGCTGCAGCCAGCACAGCAGGTAAGGATCAAACGTGGTTCACACACAGCTTGGGAAAAAGAAGCTAGAGACAGAATTAAAGCTTTAAAGATGGGACTGGGGGACTCAAGACCTCCTGGGTCAAGATTCCTGTTCCTCGGCGCCGCATCACTTTTATTTAGTGTCTTGGCAAGCAGAAAGTATCTGTCGTGCTACGATGAAGTCAACCTCCTGTGTTCCCAGTCACATCTCCCATTTTACTGATTACTTTAAACTATCTTTGTTATTTTCTTGTACAAGGGCTATCACCTAGCTGGAGGTCATAGACCCGCATAAGCCTTGGGAAAACATCTTAGTGTGTACACAAGCAGTGTTCTGAATTTGCGCTGACCTGGCATTCCAAAGTCCACGCTATGTTTTTCCTTAGCCTAGCAGGGCATGACAACTCCAAGTGATCAACCTGGTGTACTTTTATTTGGGTTATGTTGTATTTCTATATTTTGCTTTTATTCTTTTCCCATGGTGATTTTCTCATGGCTTAGCCAGAGCAACAGGCAGCTGACTATTAACCCCTGCACAAGAGGTTAGAGGAACCCGCTCGTTTCCCACTTTAGAGGCCCAACCAGCAGATACTGGTGTCCTAACCAAGGGTTATGTGACCCCGGGGTGCAGGGTTTGGGGGTTGTGTGGGTCTCATTCCATTTTCATGGCTCAGGATCCTGTACCCAGAGACCCTATATCTGCTCTTTACCTGCAGTGTGCCTGGTCCCCTCAGAGATCCCCAGCATCTGGGAATTGAGGGTGTTCCCCTAATTAACCTGGGGTCCTTTTTCTTCTCTTCATCTTGTCACATTCACATGAGGCCAGGTACCTCTGAGCAGGTTGCTGCTGAGTGAAAACCTTTGGTGCTGTCATATTAATGTCATTGCATGTCACATGTCTAATCCACAGGGTCACCACTGTCTGGTGTCCCCTAGATGGGTCTCAGGTAATTTAACTTTTATTTTTTATTGGAGTCGAGTTGATTTCCATTGTTTTGTTAGTTTTAGTTGTTCAGGAACTTGGTTTTACATAAAGGTGTATCTATTCTTTTTCTATTTTTTTCCGCATATAGATTATTACAGTTTGTTCAGTAGAGTTCCCTGTTCTATTCACTAGGTCCTATTTGATTATCAATTTGATCAATATTAGTGTGTATATTTAAATCCTAAATTCTTAATTTATCCCTCCTTTCTAGCTTTCTTTGGATAATCATAATCTGATTTCCTCAGGCTGTCTGTTTTGCACGTTAGGTCATTGGTGTGAATGTATAGATTCCAGCTGTATGTGATAACTCACGATATTTGTCTTTTCCTTTCTGACTTACCTCATTTAGGATGATAATCTCTTAGTCCATCCTTGCTGCTGACAGTATCCTTGTTTTGTTCCATTTTATGGATGAGCAGTATTCTAGTGCAGAGAAGGCGATGGCAACCCACTCCAGTAATCTTGTCTGGAAAATCTCATGGACGGTAAAGCCTGGTAGGCTACAGTCCATGGGGTTGCGAAGAGTTGGACACGACTGAGCGACCTCACTTTCACTTTTCACTTTCATGCATTGGAGAAGGAAATGGCAACCCACTCTAGTGTTCTTGCCTGGAGAATCCCAGGGACGGCGGAGCCTGGTGGGCTGCCATCTATGGGGTCGCACAGAGTCGGACACGACTGAAGCGACTTAGCAGCAGCAGCAGTATTCTAGTGTATAGATGTCGTCATAGTCCTCATTTTCCTGTCAGTGGACATTTTGGTGGATTCTAGGGCTTGCTTATTACAAACAGTGCTGCCCTGAAAATCAAGGTGCACATGTCATTTTGAATGGTGATTTTCTCTGGACCTAAGCCCATGAATGGGATTGCAGGATCATATGATACCTCTATGTCTTGTGTTCCTTGGAACTTCCATGCTGTTTTCCATAGTGGCTTCACCATTTACATTTCCACCAAGATTGTAGGAGATTTCATTTTCCATACATTCTTTGCAGATCTTTTATTTTACTTATTTATTTTATCTTTATTCTTTGTAGATCTTTTCAGTGATGGCTATTGTGACCACTGTGAGGTGATACTTTATTATAGCTTTGATTGACATTGATTTAATAATTATTGATGTGGAGTACCTTTCCATGTGCTTTGATTATTTTATACCTTGTGAGTACAGCGTACCTCTTGAAACTGGCTTCTTGAAACTTGGTCCTGTTTGGTATTCTTTTCTGATGATTTACCCCAGGACATTTCTTGAGGGCAGGTGTCATTTAAAGCCCTGTCAAACTTGTGACTATTAACAGCCCTTCAGCCCCTGTTTTATGGCTGGCTCAGTGGTAGAGAATCCACCTGCAATGCAGGGGACTTTCAAGAGCCACAGGTTCGATCCCTGGGTTGGGAAGATCCCTTGGAGGAGGAAATGGCAACTCACTCCAGTATTCTTGCCTGGGGAATCCCATGGACAAAGGAGCCTAGCAGGCTACAGTCCATGGAGTCAAAAGAACATAACTGAGCAACGAAGCAACAACCACAGCACCTGTCCTGAGGTGTGAATATTGAGCTGTACCAGCTAATCACTTCCTGCCCCCAACTTTTCCATTTTGCTGACTGCAAGTTTCTAAGTCTGTGAATCTGTCTTTTGTAATGAAGTTCATTTTCATCCATTGAAGTGATATCCTATGATGCTCGTCTTTCCCTGTCTCACTTCACTTAGTATGACCACCTCTAGTTTCTTCCCTCTAACTGGAAATGGCATTATTTCATGCTTCTTTATGCCTGAGCAATATTGCATTGTGTATATTTACCCCATTTTCTGTATCCATTCATCTGTACTTGTACACATCAGTTGCTTCCCTGTCTTGGCCATTGTACCTAGTCCTGTCATGATCTTTGGGGTGCAGGTAGGTGTCTTAGAATTTTGGTTTTTTCTGGATCTACTCCTAGGTATGGGATTTCTGGATCGCTGTGTCACTGGATTCTTCTCTGTTTAGTTTTTAAAAGAAGCTCCATAATGTTCTCCCTAGTGGATATACCAATTTACATTCCCACCAACAGTGTAGTTCCTTTCTCTCCACATCTTCTGCAGAATTTATTGTTGTGGGTTTTCGTGGCTGTTCTGATCAGTGTGATCATTTGATTTGCCTTTCTTGAAGAACTGGAACCTTCCTTCATAGCTCAGTTGGTAAAGAATTGGCCTGCAATGCAGGAGCCCTGGGTTCAATTCCTGGGCCGGGAAGATATAGTGTAGTTCCTTTCTCTCCACATCTTCTGCAGAATTTATTGTTGTGGGTTTTCGTGGCTGTTCTGATCAGTGTGATCATTTGATTTGCCTTTCTTGAAGAACTGGAACCTTCCTTCATAGCTCAGTTGGTAAAGAATTGGCCTGCAATGCAGGAGCCCTGGGTTCAATTCCTGGGCCCGGAAGATATCCTGGAGAAGGAAATGGCAACCCACTCCAGTATTCTTGCCTGGAAAATCCCATGGACAGAGGAGCCTGGTGGGCTGCAGTCCATAGGGTCACAACAGTCGGGCATGACTTAGTGACTAAACCACAAACCGAACTAGTGATACTGAGTATCTTTTCGTGTTCTTTATGACTATCTCTATGACGTCTTTAGAGAAATATGCGTTTAGGTCTTTGGCTGATTGTTTACTGAGTTGGGTTTTTGTTTTTTTAGTTGAGTTGTACTGCTGGTTTGCACCCACTCAACAGACATGAGTTTGAGCAAACTCCGGGTGAAGTTTGCTTAGTGAAGGACAGGGAAGGCTGGCATACTGCAGTCCATGCAGTTGCCACTGAACGACTACAAAAACCTGGATCCTCCTGAATATTAAATGCCCAGCAGTTCAGCTCTTCATGGTGTTTTTACAGAAAATGGTCAACAGGCAGCAGAACTTCTTCATGCTGCATTGCTTTTTTCCCCTGCAGTTTCCTTGTTATTTTTTATTGGAATATAGTTGATTTCTGGTGTTGTGTTTGTCTCAGGTTTACAGGAACCCAGTTCAGTTATATTAATACATAGATGTTTATTCTCTTTTTTGGGTTGTTTTTTGCCTACAGGTGATTAGAGTGTGTTCATAAACTTTCAGTTCATTCAGTAGGTACATTTTGATTACCTATTTGATATGTAGTAATGTGTATGTGTTAATTCCAATCTCGTAATTTATTCTGCCTGTATTTGGAGGTTCGGCACTCTGCTGAGGGCAACAGGCACTCCCGGTCCGTTGTGGAGGCACACTACCTGCCCCATGTTCCCAGCTCCCTCAGCCCCAGGACTCTCCAGGTTTGTGACACCAGCCTTGGTCACTATGTCCTGAGGGATGTAGAGTTAGCATTTCCTTTTCAGTTTTCCCGTTTCTCTCCCATTATTTGAATTGGAGTCAGGTGGCACTAGTGGTAAAGAATCTGCCTGCCAATGCAGGAGATATAGAGAGATGTGGGTTTGATCCCTGGGTTGAGAAAATCCCCCAGAGAAAGGAATCCCACTCCAGTATTCTTGCCTGGAGAATCCCATGGAGAATCTCAGAAGAGGCGGGAGGGCTACCGTCCATGGGGTCACAAGGAGCCAGACACAGCTGAGCAACTCAGCACTCATATAGGTGAATTACAGTCTTGTGGGGGTTTTCCCTTTTCCTTCTACCACAACTTGTTTCACTTTTCTTAATACATAGATGTATTTTTTTCCATATAGGTTATTACAGAGCGTGGAGTAAGTTTCCTTGTGTCCTACAGAGGGTCCTGGACATTTATTTTATCAATACTAGTATGGATACACTAGTCTGATGCAGCTCACTTCTCCATGCCGCACATCCTTATATATTAGTGACCGAAAGCTTATTTTCTAAGTCTGTGAGGCTTTATCTCCAGGCAAGAAGTTCATTTTTATCCATCTTTTCGCTTACACCTAGAAGTGACATCATATGATACCTGTCTCTCCCTGTCTCCCTTACTTCACTCGGAATGATCATATCTACTTTCTTTCCTGTGGCCATGCTTGCCCTTATTTCCTATTTCTTTAAGGTTGAGAAACATTCACCCGTGTTTCTACAGTTAGCTTGATTCCCTGTCTTGGCTATCGTATGTAGTGGGGCTGAAAGCTCAGGGCTACCCATCTCTTGAAATTTTGGTTGTCTCTTCCACCCCAGTCCAGACATGAGGCACACATCTGCTCAGGCTCCAGGGATGGGATAGCAGCCTAACTGGGGAGGTTGCAGGGAATAAACTAGGCATTGCTTTTTTTTTTTTTCCTTTTCTTTAATCTCATGCCAGTGCTATATTGGAGTATAGTCCATTTGTGCTTGCTGTCAGTGTACAATTGTCTGATTCAGTTATGACATGTATATACAGCATGTCCATTCTTTTTTGGATTATTTTGCCATAGAGGTTATTGCAGAAGGTTGAGCACAGTTCCACGTCCTGAACATCAGGTCCTTCTTGAGTATCAGAGATACAGATTTCTGTTTATATATGGAAGGAAGGAAGGAGGTAATCCTTTTGGATTAGCTATGACAGCTACAGATTTCTGTAAATATGCTGAGATATACTTGAAACCAACTTGACTGTTGTGTTTGGAATTTGTTTCTTCAGTGCTCTTTGCTGAGGGCAGCTGTCATGAACAGAACCTCAAGTGTTGTGAATTAGAGGTGCCAGTAAGCCCTGGTGGTTAGGTTGTAGTCAAAGGAAATGTCTACAGGTGGCAACACTTTTTCACACCCATCTCTGGTTCCTGAGTCAACCAGAGCTTTAGGCAAAGTGGGCTTCCTGGGCTGTGAATTCATGTGGAATATGCGTGAGCAAACACTTAGGGCTTGTGTCTCACTACTTCTTCCCCCTAAAGCTTCACACCCAAACCCCAGACTAATCCCAACCAGGGCCACAGCACCCAGCCGGGGATGCTAAGGTGCCTAGGAGGCTGCACTCTCAGTAAGGAAGCTTGAGCTGGGAACCCCAATACCAGGAGACCTAGAGGCTAGGTGACTTTTCCAAGGTCCTCAAAGCCAGACGGTCAGGACACCATTCTCTGGATGCACTAGGAACTGTGGTCCCAGCCAGATCAAACCAGACAGTAGAGGTTTAATCACTTAATTAAGGGCACCCTGTCTGGTCGTTTCAACCCCGCCACAGTGCAGCCATGAAAACCAAGACTGCCCAGCCTCCAGGGATGAAACAGAAGCCCAAGCCAGGTGCATGTTTCATATACTAAGACAGAATTTTCTATATTTCATGTATGATAATGTAGGTGCATATTTCATATACTAAGACAGAATTTTCTATATTTCATGTATGATAATGTAGGTGCATATTTCATATACTAAGACAGAATTTTCTATATTTCATGTATGATAATATAGGTGCATATTTCATATATGAAATATGGACTTTTAAATTTCATATATGGAAATATGGGGGCATACTTCCATCTATGGCAATAGAATTTTCTGTTTCATCTATGAAAATGTAGGGGCATATTTCATACATGAAGGTAGAATTTCCTGTATTTCATGTATGAAAATATAGGGATACATTTCATACATGAAGGAGGAATTGTCTATATTTCATGTATGAAAATATGAATGGTTATTTCATACATGCATGTAGAATTTCCTATGTTTCATATATGAAAGTACGGGTATATACATTTGTAGAGTGAATTCCTTTGCTATTGTTTTTTCAAGAAAAGAAGTAACATTTTACTCTAACTTCTCATGACACGAATTCTTACAACTTTGCATTGATAAATCATGAGTTTCACCTGGACTTGCAGGGCAATCGCTCTCAAACTTCAGTGTGCTTCAGAATCACCTGGACGGTTTTGTGAAATGAAAATATCTCCTGCCATGTTAATAAACAAGTAATGTCATAGCCAGCAGTGATTTCTGGCCTCCAATAAGAGCTCCCCAGACTTCCATCCATTGGACGGTGCCACCCTCCACGGTGATTGCAGAGGAACTGGGGGAATGCAAGAAGCAAGCCGAACAAGGAGACAGGATTGGCCCCAGATAGCTGAGGTGCATATGAAGGGAATGAATTCAGTGAACTCCGAGGTTTGCATCTTTCCACACATAGGATGCTAAATTCCTTGATACCTGAACTTCAGGTTCAGTTCAGACTGCCTGCTCCCTTCGTTGCAAACTTGTCTATAGCTTCCTTGGAGCAGTTTCCTCAGAGCTACTGAGATGCTGTCTCTGGGGCTCGGACTCCTAAACATTCCCACCAAATAAAATAACTCTCTACTTTCAGGTTGTGACTATATTTTTTAGTCGACAGCTTATTAACTCACATTGTCAGAATGTAGAACCAGAGGTTCTGATTTAGTAGCTTTGCACATACCAGTCCAGGGATCATAATGAAAATCATTATGACTTTAATGTATCTCTTCTAACCCAAGTATACTGTCTTACATTTTAATACACACAAAAGTCTTCATATGAAATAAGATTGGTAGGTGACTTCTTCATTAGAGCATTCTGAACTGAACTCAAAATGTAAGCCTCAGGAATAACATTAAAGTGCTCTCTCAGAGAACATAAACAAAAGCAAGTTAAAAAAAAGTTTATCCTATAGTTAGATTAATTACCTTGATTTAACTAATCAATTCTTTGTGAAGCAAAAATAGAGAGTAAACCTACTTTATGTGATTTTTTTAAATCACATAATTAGTTTCTTAATGAAGTCATTTTTGAAAATTTCTCATTTTTATTTTGCTAACCCTGTTGATTATTTTTTGTGTTCATAGCTAGCCAGCAACTATTTGCTAAAAATTGAAGTACAGTTGATTTACATTACTATATTTGTTTGGGGATACAACACAGTGATTGAATGTTTTTCTGTAATATACTCTGTTTAAAGGTATTACAAAATACTGGCCATATTTCCTCTGCTGTATAGCGTATCCTTGTTTCTTATTCTATACATAGTGGTTTGCATCTCTTAATCCTCTGCCCCTGGCGGGCCCCTCTCGCCTCCCTCTGCTCACTGGTGAGCATCAGTGCTCTACGTCTGCGAGCCTGTTTCTGTTTCATAGATAAGTTCATTTACGTCACAAGCTGTATCCCATGTATAAGTGATATGGTATTTGCCTTTGTCTTTCTCTCATCACTTAATATGATAATATCTAGGTTCCTGTCCCTGAAAATGGCATTATTTTAATAATTTCCATATTTCATGTATGGAAATATGGGGCAGATGAACATATATGAAACAATTTTCTCTTTAATATATGAAAATATGGGTACATATTTCATATTACAAATAGAATTTTCCATATGTTACATGTAAAAGGTGGATATACACTTTTGTAGTCTGAACTCCTTTGCTATTCTTTAAACTAAAGAATCAGCATTTTACTATAACTAACATAAATTCTTACAACTTTGTATTGGCAAATCGTGAGTTTCGCCTGGACTTGTAGGGCAATAGCTCTCAGACTTCAGTGTGCTTCATTGCCTCAGATTCACCTGGATAGTGTATTAACTGCAATTGTCAGACTGCGGTTCCAGAGCTTCTGATTTACTAGATTTGCAGATACCAGTACAGGGACCGGGGAAGGCAATGGCACCCCACCCCAGTACTCTTGCCTGGAAAATCCAATGGACGGAGTAGCCTGGTGGGCTGCAGTCCATGGGGTCGCTAACAGTCGGACAGACTGAGCGACTTCACTTTCACTTTTCTCTTTCATGCATTGGAGAAGGAAATGGCAACCCACTCCAGTATTCTTGCCTGGAGAATCCCAGGGACGGGGGAGCCTGGTGGGCTGCCGTCTATGGGGTC
>SJYX01013030.1:18167-33662 GCA_006410675.1 Oreotragus oreotragus | reverse complement strand
CCATGAAGTGATGGGACCAGATGCCATGATCTTAGTTTTCTGAATGTTGAGCTTTAAGCCAACTTTTTCACTCTTCTCTTTCACTTTTATCAACAGGCTCTTTAGTTCCTCTTCACTTTCTGCCATAGGGTAGTGTTATCTGCATATCTGAGGTTATTGATATTTCTCCCAAGTGTACTGTCTTGCATCTTAGTACGCACCAAAACCTTCATTTGAAACAAGATTGCTCAATGACTGCTATTTTAGGACACTGTGAACTGAAATAAAAATGTAGGCATCAAAAATGATGTTAAAGTATTTTCTCGGGGAACATTGAAAACAACTTAACTTAAAAAAAAAAATTTCCCCTGTAGTTAGACTAATTAACTTGACTAATTGTTCCTTTGTGAAGCAAAAATGAAAAGAGTAAATCTACTTTATGTGACTTTTAAAAATCTCATCAAAATTAATTTCTTGATGGAATCTTTTAGTTTTGAAAAATTCCCATCTTGATATTATTTATTTTTTCCTGTTATTTTTTTTGTTTGTAGCTAGCCATCAACTATTTTTTTTAATGACATACAGTTAATTTACATTACTGTGCTTGCCTTGCGTGTACAAACTAGTGATTCAATGTCTTTACGAACCCTACTCCACTGAAAGTTATTACAAAATAACGTGTATGTTTCCCTCTGCTGTATACTGTAAACTTGTAGCTAATTTATGTTACACATAGTGATTTGTATCTCTTAATCCTCTACCCCTACCTTAGCCTCCCACATCACTTTCCCCATTAGCTCTCTATATCTGTGAATCTGTTACTCTTGCATAGATAAGGTCATTTGTGTTGGATTTTAATTTCCACATGTAAGTGATATCATACAGTGTTTGTTTCTGTGTTTCTGACTTCACTTTGATTACCTCCAGGATTGTGTTGCTGAAAATAGCATTATTTCAATCTTTTCTGTATTTCCTATATGAAATGTGGGTGGATATTTCTATACATGAAAATGGAATTTTCTATATATCATGTAAGAAAACATGAGTGCATATACCCATATATGAAAATTGAATTTTCTGTTTCCTATATGAAAATATAGGTACATATTTCCATATAAGAAAATCTAATTTTCTATATTTCCTATATGAAATTATGGGTACATATGTTCCTACATGAAAATCAAAATTTCTGTTTTACCTGTATTAAAATATAGGTGTATATTTCCATATAAGAAAATCAAATTTTTTTATTTCCTGTGAGAAATAAGGGTATGTATTTCCAGGTGTGAAAATATTATTTTTTGTATTTCATTTATGAAAATATGAGTTCAGATTCTAGGTTTAGCTCTCTTGATTATTTTTTTTTTTTCTGGCATGTGGAGACAATCCCTTATAGAGAATGTTGCCAATGTACATTCCCACTAACAGTAGGAATGCCAAGCGTCTTATCCTGTGAGACAGTGTGGTATTTTATAGAAATTCCTATTTAAAGAGTGTGAGAAAAAATTGCCAGTGGCGAGTGGCTTTTACATAGTTGGGAGTGTTGGGAATTTATTTCGGCAATCCCTGTTCCCAGGACCTTTCCTGAAGGCTGCTGCTGCTGCTAAGTCGCTTCAGTCGTGTCCGACTCTGTGCGACCCCATAGACGGCAGCCCACCAGGCTCCCCCGTCCCTGGGATTCTCCAGGGAAGAATACCGAGTGGGTTGCCATTTCCTTCTCCAAGGCATGGAAGTGAAAAGTGAAAGTGAAGTCGCTCAGTCGTGTCCGACTCTTCGCGACCCCATGGACTGCAGCCCCCCAGGCTCCTCGGTCCATGGGGTTTTCCAGGCAAGAGTACTGGAGTGGGGTGCCTTGGCAGCTGTCACTTTTCTTTTTCATGCATTGGAGAAGGAAACGGCAACCCACTCCAGTGTTCTTGCCTGGAGAATCCCAGGGACGGGGGAGCCTGGTGGGCTGCCGTCTATGGGGTCGCACAGAGTCGGACACGACTGAAGCGACTTAGCAGCAGCAGCAGCAGGCCTTGTGAATTGAGCTGCCTATGAGCAAGTGATCAAGTTGTAGTTACAGGAAATGTCCACAAGGCGGCAGCACTTTTTCAAGCGCACCTTTGGTTCCTGTGGCTGGCTGAGCCATAAAAAGTTGGCTCCTGGGCTGTGAAATAGAGCGGAATGTGCCTGAGCAAACACGAAAGGGCTTGTGTCCCAGTACTCCCTCCTTCTAAAGCTTCACACCCTTAACCCTAACTAGACTAATCCCAGTGGGGGCCATAGCACCCAGCTGAGCGGGCTAAGGTGCCTGGGAGGCTACAGTGTGAGTAAGGAGGCTTGAGCTGGGAACCCCAGCAACAGGAAAAGTGGGAGCAAGGTGACTATTGCCTCCAAGATCCTCAAGGACTTGATCCAACTCTGATCTGGTCCCAGCCAGAGTGAAGCAGACAGTAGAGGTTTAAAGAGGGCTCAGTGAAGGCCACCCTGCCAGGCTGTCTCAATTCCACTCTGGCTCACAATGGGAGCCAAGCCTGTTCAGGCTCCAGGGATTATTCATTACGGGTGCAGATTCATTGCCACTTTAGGTAAAGAACTCCTAATTCATTCCAGGCCCTTCATTTTACTGACTTATTTTCCAAAACCATTTGTTTCACTTTGAATTCTCAGAGCTTCTTTCTGGCTTATCAATTTATGGACTTGAAAGTCTATTTTCATTTGACCTGGATGAGACCTCACATACCATCATCCTCCTCTTCCTGACTGATTTCCCTTTGTGTGTGATCCTTCAAGCTCCATGCCTGTGGCTCCCAGTGTCATAATTCCCTCATGCCAGGGACAAATCTTAATGACTGAGAAATAGTCTACCAAATAAAGGTACCACATCTTGTTTAAGCCTTACTCTCTATTGGAGATTCTGTAGCCTGCGTGTCTTGGCTACTGGAACAAAGTCGTGCTGGAGGTTTGTTGGAGTGCAGTTCTCCATAGGCCAAGATTCAGGGATGTCAGATCCTAGGCTTAGGCCAAGTTGACAGTTTAATTCAGGTATTTGGAGACTGTCCCTTCTACTGGCTGCTGCCAGTCTAATCTCAAGGACAGCCCAGGTGAATTATTTCTTCTCCAGAACTTCTCCCACACTTACGGCCTATGGACTCGTGGTGTTGGCCACGTGAGTGTCGTGGTTTGATTTTCCAGTGTCCTTTTCATTGCATCCATTCAGCAATTAGAAATTCTGAGCATCTTGTTTTGAGGAGGAGGTTTGGGTGTTCTTTTTCTTTTTTTTTTCCTCAAAGAGTGTAAGGACCACTTGCCTTTGGTGGTTGGATTCCTCGACATCAGCTGAGTTTGGAATTGATTTCTCAGGTACTAGACCAGACATTTCTTGAGAACAGCTGTCATTAATGGAACCCCAGTAAAACTTAAAAATGTGTTTAGTGAAGGGCACACCTGTGTATACCCTACCCTGGTTCAGAAGTGGGACCCAAGCCATCTGAGCTTCCAGGGATGGGATAGCTTCCCGGGTCAGAAAGGTCTCACAGAATAGTCACTGCTTTCCTTCCCTTTTTTTTTTAAAAACATCTTGCCAGTACTCCCTGCAGCATCGTCCAATGCCATCATGTGATTTTTGCCACCACACAGCCCCCTGATTCAAGTGTTAAGTGATCTTTGGGATATCTTTATGGTTTGCGGTGCTTTTTGCCTTTGAAGTTCGATCAGAGTCGTGAGCAACACGTCCTTGTGCATTTTCTAACTCAGACACACTGTTCTGGAAAAGACTGCAGTAACATAGAAAAGAATTTTGTGCACCATCTCTTAGTGCTATAGATTTCTGAGTCTACGTGGACAGAAGGTAGGGAGAATGAGGATCATCCTTGGATGATTTATTGCAGGTACAGATTTGTTGTCCCTGTGAGTGCTTACCCCTAATTCATTCCAGTCTCTGCACTTAATTTATTTTTTGAAATAGTTCTTTGAGTTTGAATTCTCAGAGTCTTTGTCAGATATGTTCATTTGCTGACTTGTATGAAGTTCTTGTTTGACCTGAGACGAGGGGATGAGATGTCATACCCCTAACCGATTTTTCTCCTCCTGACCGATCACTTTCCCTGTGATCCTTCAGGGTCCCTCCCTGTGTCTCCCAGTGTTACAATTCCCTAATTTTGGTGTCTATATTTCATGAGTGAGAAATTGTCTACCAGATGTATGCACCACATCTTGTTGAAGGTTGAACCTCTCACTGGGGATTTTGCAGATTGTGTGTCTTGGCTACTGGAAGGAAGCAGTGCTGGAGGTTTGTTGGGGTGCCTGTGCCTTTTAATCAATGGTGTTCTCAGATTATAGGCCAAGGTGCGGGAATGTCAGATCCTAGACTTATCCTAACCTCATAGTTTTTCAGGCATTTCGAGACTGTCCATTCTACTGGCTGCTGCCAGTGTGCATTGCCACCAACAGCCTTGGATGATTCTTTTTCCTCCAGACTCTCTCCTGTATTTATTGCGGGTAGACTTCTGTCGCTGGCCCGTTACGTGTTGCCACTTAATTTTCTATTCTCCTTTTTATTGTCATGCAGCTTTGAGGGACTTGAGAGGGGAGTTTTGGGTGCGCCTGTACTTCCTTCCCTGCCTTAAAGAGTGTGAGGACAGTTTACCTTTGGCAGTTGGCTTCCTGAATGTCAGCTGTGTTGGGAATTTATTTCTCAAGTGCCGGTCATAGGACATTTCTTGAGGACAGCTGTCATTATCAGAACCCCAGGCCTTGTGAATTGAGGTGCCTGTAAGCAAGGGTGGAGAAGGCAATGGTACCCCCTTCAGTACTCTTGCCTGGAAGATCCCATGGATGGAGGAGCCTGGTAGGCTGCACTCCATGGGGTCGCTAAGNGAACCCCAGCAACAGGAAAAGTGGGAGCAAGGTGACTATTGCCTCCAAGATCCTCAAGGACTTGATCCAACTCTGATCTGGTCCCAGCCAGAGTGAAGCAGACAGTAGAGGTTTAAAGAGGGCTCAGTGAAGGCCACCCTGCCAGGCTGTCTCAATTCCACTCTGGCTCACAATGGGAGCCAAGCCTGTTCAGGCTCCAGGGATTATTCATTACGGGTGCAGATTCATTGCCACTTTAGGTAAAGAACTCCTAATTCATTCCAGGCCCTTCATTTTACTGACTTATTTTCCAAAACCATTTGTTTCACTTTGAATTCTCAGAGCTTCTTTCTGGCTTATCAATTTATGGACTTGAAAGTCTATTTTCATTTGACCTGGATGAGACGTCACATACCATCATCCTCCTCTTCCTGACTGATTTCCCTTTGTGTGTGATCCTTCAAGCTCCATGCCTGTGGCTCCCAGTGTCATAATTCCCTCATGCCAGGGACAAATCTTAATGACTGAGAAATAGTCTACCAAATAAAGGTACCACATCTTGTTTAAGCCTTACTCTCTATTGGAGATTCTGTAGCCTGCGTGTCTTGGCTACTGGAACAAAGTCGTGCTGGAGGTTTGTTGGAGTGCAGTTCTCCATAGGCCAAGGTTCAGGGATGTCAGATCCTAGGCTTAGGCCAAGTTGACAGTTTAATTCAGGTATTTGGAGACTGTCCCTTCTACTGGCTGCTGCCAGTCTAATCCCAAGGACAGCCCAGGTGAATTATTTCTTCTCCAGAACTTCTCCCACACTTACGGCCTATGGACTCGTGGTGTTGGCCACGTGAGTGTCGTGGTTTGATTTTCCAGTGTCCTTTTCATTGCATCCATTCAGCAATTAGAAATTCTGAGCATCTTGTTTTGAGGAGGAGGTTTGGGTGTTCTTTTTCTTTTTTTTTTCCTCAAAGAGTGTAAGGACCACTTGCCTTTGGTGGTTGGATTCCTCGACATCAGCTGAGTTTGGAATTGATTTCTCAGGTACTAGACCAGACATTTCTTGAGAACAGCTGTCATTAATGGAACCCCAGTAAAACTTAAAAATGTGTTTAGTGAAGGGCACACCTGTGTATACCCTACCCTGGTTCAGAAGTGGGACCCAAGCCATCTGAGCTTCCAGGGATGGGATAGCTTCCCGGGTCAGAAAGGTCTCACAGAATAGTCACTGCTTTCCTTCCCTTTTTTTTTTAAAAACATCTTGCCAGTACTCCCTGCAGCATCGTCCAATGCCATCATGTGATTTTTGCCACCACACAGCCCCCTGATTCAAGTGTTAAGTGATCTTTGGGATATCTTTATGGTTTGCGGTGCTTTTTGCCTTTGAAGTTCGATCAGAGTCGTGAGCAACACGTCCTTGTGCATTTTCTAACTCAGACACACTGTTCTGGAAAAGACTGCAGTAACATAGAAAAGAATTTTGTGCACCATCTCTTAGTGCTATAGATTTCTGAGTCTACGTGGACAGAAGGTAGGGAGAATGAGGATCATCCTTGGATGATTTATTGCAGGTACAGATTTGTTGTCCCTGTGAGTGCTTACCCCTAATTCATTCCAGTCTCTGCACTTAATTTATTTTTTGAAATAGTTCTTTGAGTTTGAATTCTCAGAGTCTTTGTCAGATATGTTCATTTGCTGACTTGTATGAAGTTCTTGTTTGACCTGAGACGAGGGGATGAGATGTCATACCCCTAACCGATTTTTCTCCTCCTGACCGATCACTTTCCCTGTGATCCTTCAGGGTCCCTCCCTGTGTCTCCCAGTGTTACAATTCCCTAATTTTGGTGTCTATATTTCATGAGTGAGAAATTGTCTACCAGATGTATGCACCACATCTTGTTGAAGGTTGAACCTCTCACTGGGGATTTTGCAGATTGTGTGTCTTGGCTACTGGAAGGAAGCAGTGCTGGAGGTTTGTTGGGGTGCCTGTGCCTTTTAATCAATGGTGTTCTCAGATTATAGGCCAAGGTGCGGGAATGTCAGATCCTAGACTTATCCTAACCTCATAGTTTTTCAGGCATTTCGAGACTGTCCATTCTACTGGCTGCTGCCAGTGTGCATTGCCACCAACAGCCTTGGATGATTCTTTTTCCTCCAGACTCTCTCCTGTATTTATTGCGGGTAGACTTCTGTCGCTGGCCCGTTACGTGTTGCCACTTAATTTTCTATTCTCCTTTTTATTGTCATGCAGCTTTGAGGGACTTGAGAGGGGAGTTTTGGGTGCGCCTGTACTTCCTTCCCTGCCTTAAAGAGTGTGAGGACAGTTTACCTTTGGCAGTTGGCTTCCTGAATGTCAGCTGTGTTGGGAATTTATTTCTCAAGTGCCGGTCATAGGACATTTCTTGAGGACAGCTGTCATTATCAGAACCCCAGGCCTTGTGAATTGAGGTGCCTGTAAGCAAGGGTGGAGAAGGCAATGGTACCCCCTTCAGTACTCTTGCCTGGAAGATCCCATGGATGGAGGAGCCTGGTAGGCTGCACTCCATGGGGTCGCTAAGAGTCGGACATGACTGAGCGACTTCACTTTCACTTTTCACTTTCATTCATTAAAGGAAATGGCAAGCGTTATCAAGTTGTAGTTACAGAAAATGTCCACAAGGCGGCAGCACTTTTCCCTGCCCACCTTTGGTTGCTAGGGGACAGAAGAGCCTGGGGGCAAGTTGGCTTCCTGGGTTCGGAAGTGTGAAATTTGCCTGAGCAAACCAGAAAGGGCTTGGCCCTCACTGTCTTTTTCCCCAAGAGCTTCACACACACAGGGACCATGCAGAGTAATCCTTTCAGGATCCATAGTAGTACATTGCAGAGGCTGCTTAGGTGCTAGGAGGCAGCACTCCCAGGGAGGAGGAGGCTTGAGCCAAGATCCTCAGCTCCAGCAGAGACTGAAGCCCGCTGAATTTTGCCATGAAATTGCTTGAGGCCTTGATGCCACATACGACTCTTGTCCAGCCCAACAGAGCACACAAGAGAACTTTATAAAGTGTTCAGTGAAGGGCGCCCTGCCAAGCTGTCTACCCCACACAAGTTCTTCATTGGAGCCCAAGACAGCTCAGCCTCTATGGACGGGCTGACATCCCAAATCGGGGAGGTAGCCCAGAACACCGTAGGCACTGCTTTCTGTTTTGTTTTGTTTTTTTTCCATCTTGCCAGTACTACTGGCAGCACTGTCCGTTGCCACTGCTTGATTTTTGTCACCACATAGCCACCTGATTCGGGGGTTTAGTCTTCTTTGGGGTCTCTGGTTTTAGGGGGCTTTTTGCCTTAGAAATTCGATTAGAGAGGTGAGCAACACGTCCGCGTGCATTTTCTGACTCAGATACACATTTTTGCGAATAGAATGCAGGAAGATAGAAAAGGATTTTTGTGGCTTATCACTTAGTGCTATAGATTTCTGAGTCTATGTGGATGGGAGGTAGGAAGAATGAGGATAATCCATGGATGATTTATTACCCATACAGATTTCTTGTCCCTTTTGGTACTTACCCCCTAATTTGTTCCAGTGCCTGCATTTTATTTTTCTGAAACAGATTTTTGTGAGTTTGAATTCTCAGTCTTTTGCAGATATGTTCACTTGCTGACTTGTGTGAAGTTCGCATGGGACCTGGATGAGACCTCATATCCCAGGATTTTTCTCCTCCTGACTGATCACTTTCCCTGTGATCCTTCAAGGCCCCTCCCTGTGTCTCCCAGTGTTACAATTCCCTAATTTTTGTGTCTATATTTTATGGATGAGAAATTGTCTACCAGATGTATGCACCACAACTTGTTTAAGGCTTAATCGCTCAGTGGGGTTTTGCAGGCCGCATGGTCTTGGCTACTGGAAGGAAGCAGTGCTGGAGGTATGTTGGGGTGCCTGTGCCTTTTACTCAATGGTGTTCTCAGGATACAGGCTAAGGTGTGGGAATGTCAGATCCTAGACAGCCTCACTTCATAGTTTTTCAGGCATTTGGAGACTGTCCATTCTACTGGCTGCAGCCAATGTGCTTTAACACTGACAGCCTTAGGGCATCCTTTTTCCTCCAGACTCTATCCTGTATATATTACCTTCAGACTTCTGAAGTTGGCCATGTGTTTCTATTTAATTTTCTATCGTCCTTTTGACTGGCATTGCTGCAGCTTTGAGGGATGCAAAGCATCTGGTTTGAGAGGGGAGGTTTGGGTGTGTCTGTCCTTTTTTTTTTTTTTTTCAC
The DNA here is from genome assembly GCA_006410675.1 of Oreotragus oreotragus. Classification (NCBI taxonomy): domain Eukaryota; kingdom Metazoa; phylum Chordata; class Mammalia; order Artiodactyla; family Bovidae; genus Oreotragus; species Oreotragus oreotragus. The sequence goes on along the minus strand of SJYX01013030.1, from coordinate 24,603 downwards.
TTCTACTTAAAGGGTGTGAGGACAATTTACCTTTGGCGATAGGCTTCCTGAATGTTGGCTGTGTTGGGAATTTATTTCTCAGGTGCCAGCCACAGGACATTCTTGAGGGCAGCTGTCATTATCGGAACCCCAGGCCTTGTGAATTGAGGTGCCTGTGCTCAAGGGCGATCAAGTTGTAATTACAGAAAATGTCCACAAGGCGGCAGTACTTTTTTATGAGAACCTTTGGTTCCTGGGGGAAAGCAGAGTCTGAAGGCTTCCTGGACTGTGAAACTGAAATTTGCCTGAAAAATGTGGAAAGGTCTTGAGCCTCACTACTCGTTCCCCCTAAAGCTTCACACACAAAGGGACCATGCAGAGTAATCCCTTCAGTATCCACAGTACACTGCAGAGGCTGCTTAGGTGTTAGGAGACAGCACTCCCAGGGAGGAGAAGGCTTGGGCTGGAATCCCCAGCTCCATCAGAGACTGAGGCCAGCTGAATTTTGCCATGGAATCCCTCAGGTCCTTGATTCTATGTGGGACTATTGTCCCAGCCAGATGGAGCACACAAGAAAACTTTAAAAACTGTTCAATGAAGGGTACCTTACCAGCCTGTGTCTATCCCACGCAAGTTCACAATTGGGACCCACACCTGCTCAACCTCCAGGGATGGGATAGCATCCCAAGTCATGGATGTAGCCCAGAATACAGTAGGCACTGTTTTCCTTCCATTTTCATTAACATCTTGCGAATACTACCTGCAGCATCGTCCATTTGCCATAGTGTGATTTTGTCAAGCATAGCCACCCCATTCAGGTATTAAGTCATCTCTGGGGACTTTTTGCCTAAGAAGGTCGAGCAGAGTGGCGAGCATCACATCCTCAAGCATTTTCTAACTCAGATACTTTTTCTGGGAATAGAAACCAGGTAGATGGGAGATAATTTTTGGTGGCTTATCTCTTAAGGCCACGTTTATCTGTCTGTCTGGATGGAAGGAAGGATGAACGAGGAGAGTCCATGTGGATGATTTATTACAGGTACAGATTTGCTGTCTCTTTAGGTACTTACCCCTAGTTAGACCCTGCCCTTCACTTTATTTATTTATTTTTCTGGAAGCTTTTGTTTGACTTCGAATTCTGAGTCTCTTTCTGGGATGTCAGTGTGTTGCCTTGTACATCTGCTCTCATTTGACCTAAATGAGACCTCATATACCAGGATCTTCCTCTGCCTGCCTGACTTATCTTTGCCTATAATCCTTCAAGATCCATCCCTGTGTCTCCCAGTATTATAATTTCATAATTTCAGAGTCAGTTTTTAGGAGTGAGAAATAGTGTACCGGATGTAAGTGTGACATCTTATTTGAGGCCTAATCTCTCGCCGGGGATTTTGCAGACTGCCTGTCTCGGCTACAGGCAGGCAGCAGTGCTGGCGGTTTGTTGGGGTGCGTGTGCATTTTAATCGATGGTGTTCTCAGGATATAGGACAGGAAGCAGGAATGTCAGATCCTAGACCTAGCCTGACTTCACAGTTTTTCAGGCATTCGGAGACTGTCCATTTTAGTGGCTGCTGCCACTGTGCATTGCCACCAAAGCCTTGGGGGATTCTTTGCCTCCAGCCTCTCTTCTGTATGTATTGCCTGTAGACTTCCTTGGTTGGCCATGTGAGTGTTGCGATATAATTTTCTTTTGTCCTTTTGACAGGCGTTCCTGCAGCTTGGAGGATCCGAGGATTTCGTTTGAGAGGGGAGGTTTGGATGTGTCTGTTCTTTATTTATTTTTCCCCAGTTATACTGTGAGGACACCTTTGGCGACTGGCTTCCTGAATGTCGGCTGTGTTTGGAACTTGTTTCTCGGGTGACGGCCACAGGACATTTCTTGAGGGCAGCTGTCATTAACAGAACCCTGCTGCTGCTGCTAAGTCACTTCAGTCGTGTCCGACTCTGTGTGACCCCATAGACGGCAGCCCACCAGGCTCCCCCGTCCCTGGGATTCTCCAGGCAAGAACACTAGGCCTTGTGAATTGAGGTTCCTGTGAGCAAGGGTGTTCAAGTTGTAGTTACAGAAAATGTCCACAAGGCGGCAGCACTTTTCCCTGCCCACCCGTATTTCCTGGGGTCCAGTGGAGCGAGGGCAAGTTCACTTCCTGGCTGTGAAATTGAGTGAAATTTGCATGAGCAAACAGGAAAGGGCTTGAGCCTCACTACTTTTTCCCCCCTAAAGCTTCTAACAGAGGGACCATGCAGATTAATCCCTTCAGGGTCCTCTGTACACTACTGAGGGTGCTTAGGTGCCAGAAGGCGGCACTCCCAGGACAGAGGAAGTTTGCACTGAGATCCCCAGCACCAGCAGAGATTGAGACCAGCTGAATTTTCCTTGAAATTCCTCAGGGTTTTGATGCCACGCGGGACTCTTGGCCCGGCCAGACGTAGCACACAGTAGAACTTTAAAAAGTGTTTAATGAAGGGCACCCTGCCAGGCTGTGTGTACCCCAGCCGGTTCTGCAGTGGGACCCAAGTCTGCTCAGCCTCCAGGGGAGGGGTAGCAACCCAGTTAGGGAGGTCTCACAGAATACAAAGGCACTGCTTTCCTTCTGGCTTTTGTTGTTGTTGTTAACATCTTGCCAATACCCCCTGCAGCATCGTCCATTTGCCATAGTGTGATTTTGGTCACCACACAGATGCCTGATTCAGGTATTAAGTCTTCTTTGGGGTATCTCTATGGTTTGTGGGGGCTTTTTGCCTTTGAATTTTGATTAGGGGGTGAGCATCACATCCTCGTGCATTTTCTAATTCAAATACACTGTTCTGGGAATAGAAAGCAGTAACATAGAAAAGAATTTCCCTGGATTTACTCTTAGTGCTCTAGATTTCTGAGTCTATGGATGGAGGGTAGGAAGAATGAGGATAAACCACAGATGATTTATTACAGGTACAGATCTCTTGTGCTTGTCGCTGCTTACCCCCTAATTCGCTCCAGTCTCTGCACTTTATTTATTTTCCCAAAACAGTTTTTTTGAATTTGAATTCTCAAGAGTCTTTTTCGGATATGTTCATTTGCTGACTTGCATGAAGTTCTCACTTAACCTAGATGAGACCTCATATCCCAGGATTTTTCTCCTCCTGATTGTCTTCACTTTCCCTATGAACCTTCAAGGTCCCTTGCTGTGTCTCCACGTTATAATTCCCTAATTTTAGTGTCTATTTTTTATGAGTGAGAAATAGTCTACCGGATGTATGTACCACACCTTGTTTAAGGTTTAGTCTCTCACCGCGGATTTTGCAGACTGCGTTTTGGCTACAGGAAGGAAGCAGTGCTGAAGGTTTGTGGTACATGTACATTTTAATTGATGGTGTTCTCAGGATATAGGCCAAGGTTCAGATATGCCAGATCCTAGACTTAGCCTCACTTCATAGTTCTTCAGGCAATCGGACACTGATCATTCTACTGGCTGCAGCCAATGTGCTTTAAAACTGACAGCCCTGGGGGATTCTTTTTCCTCCAGACTCTCTCCTGTATATATTACCTTCAGACTTCTGAGGCTCGCCATGTGAGTGTTGCATTTTAATTTTCTATTGTCCTTTTGACTGGCATTGCTGCAGCTCTGAGGGATGCTGAGCATATCTTGTTTGAGAGGGGAGGTTTGGGTGTGTCTGTCCTTTTTTTTTCTCTTTTCTTCTTAAAGGGCGTGAGGACAATTTACCTTTGGCAGTAGGCTCCCCATGCATCAGCTGTGTTGGGAATTTATTTCTCAGGTGCCAGCCACAGGACTTTTCTTGAGGGCAGCTGTCATGATCGGAACCCCAGGCCTTGTGTTTTCCAAATTTACTGGCATATTGAGTGCAGCACTTTCACAGCACCATCTTTCAGGATTTGAAACAGCTCAACTGGAATTCCATCACCTCCACTAGCTTTGTTCATAGTGATGCTTTCTAAGGCCCACTTGACTTCACATTCCAGGATGTCTGGCTCTAGATGAGTGATCACACCATCGTGATTATCTGGGTCGTGAAGATCTTTTTTGTACAGTTCTTCTGTGTATTCTTGCCACCTCTTCTTAATATCTTCTGCTTCTGTTAGGCCCATACCATTTCTGTCCTTTATCGAATCCATCTTTGCATGAAACGTTCCCTTGGTGTCTCTAATTTTCTTGAAGAGGTCTCTAGTCTTTCCCATTCTGTTGTTTTCCTGGCGTGCTGCAATTCGTGGGGTCGCAAAGAGTTGGACACGACTGAGCAACTGAACTGAACAGGCCTTGTGAATTGAGGTGCATATGCGCAAGGGCGATAAAGTTGTAGTTACAAAAAATTTCCACAAGGCGGCAGCACTTCTTCATGAGACCCTTTGGTTCCTGGGAGAAAGCAGAGCCTGAGGGCAAGTCACCTTCCTGGGCTGTGAAATCATCCGAAACTGGCCTGAGCAAACAGGAAAGGTCTTGAGCCTCACCACTTTTTCCACCTAAAGCTTCTCACAAAGGGACCATGCAGGCTAATCCCTTCGAGGTCTACAGTACACTGCAGAGGCTGCTTAGATGCTAGGAGGCAGCACTTCCAGGGCGGAGGAGGCTTGAGCTGGGGTCCCCAGCACCAGCAGAGATTGAGGCCAGCTGAATCTTGCCTTGGAATTCCTCAGGGTTTTGATGCCATGCGGGACTCTTGTCCTAGCCAGATGTAGCACATGGTAGAACTTTTTAAATATTTAAAGAAGGACACACCTGTGTACACCCCACCCCGGTTCAGCAGTGGGACCCAAGCCTGCTCAGCCTCCAGGGATGGGATAGCATCCCAAGCCAGGGAGGTCTCACAGAATACAGTAGGCACTGCTTTCCTTCCTTTTTTTTTTTTTTTCCACCTTGCCAATACTTCCTGCAGCATCGTCCATTTCCTACAGTGTGATTTTTGTCACCACACAGCCCCCTGATTCGGGTATTAAGTCATCTTTGGGGTATCTCTATGGTTTGGGGGGCTTTTAAACCTTAGAATTTCAATTAGAGTGGTGAGCATAACATCCTGGTGCATTTTCTAACTCAAATACACTTTTCTGGGAATAGAATGCAGTAACATAGAAAAGAATTTTTGTGCACTATCTCTTAGTGTTAAAGATTTCTGAGTCTATGTGGATGGAAGGTAGGGAGAATGAGCATCATCCATGGATGATTTATTGCAGATACAGATTTGTTGTCACAATAAGTGCTTACCCCCCAATTTGTTCCAGTCCCTGCACTTAATTTTATTTACTTTTCTGAAACAGTTTTTTTTAGTTTGAATTCTCAGAGTCTTTTTCAGATATGTTCATTTGTTGGCTTGTATGAAGTTCTCATTTGATCTAGATGAAACCTCATATGCTAGGATTTTTCTCCTCTTGAGTGACTTCACTTTCCCTTTGATCTTTCAAGGCCATCCCTGTGTCTCCCAGTGTTATAATTCCCTAATTTTAGTGTCTGTTTTTTATGAGTGAGAAATAGTCTACCAGATGTATGTATGACATCTTGTTGAAGGCTACATCTCTCATCGGGAATTTTGCAGACTGTGTGTATTGGCTACAGGAAAGAAACAGTGCTGGAGGTTTTTGGGGGTGCATGTGCCATTTAATTGATGGTGTTTTCAGGATACAGGCTAAGGTGAGGGAAAGACAGATCCTAGACTTACCTTCACTTCCTAGTTTTTGAGGCAATCGGACACTGATCGTTCTACTGGCTGCAGCCAATGTGCTTTAAAATTGACAGCCTTGGGGGATTATTTTCCTCTTGACTCTCTCCTGTATATATTGCCTGCAGACTTCTGATGTTGGCCGGGTGAGTGTTTAATTTTCTGCTGTCCTTTTGACTGGCATTGCTGCAGCTTTGAGAGATGCTGAGCATCTTCTTTGAGAAGAGATATTTGGGTATGTCTGGTCTTCATTTTTTTTTCCCCTTGAAGGGGGTGAGGACAATATACCTTTGGCAGTTGGCTTCCTGGATGTCGGCCTTGTTTGGAATTTATTTTGCAGGTGCTAGCCATTGGACATTTCTTGATGGCAGCTGTCATTTCCAGAACCCCAGGCCTTGTGAAGTCGCTCAGTCGTGTCCAACTCTTTGTGACCCAGGCTCCTCTGTCCGTGGGATTTACCAGGCAAGAGTGCTGGAGTGGATTGCCATTTCCTTCTCCAGGGGATCTTCCTGACCCAGGAATTGAACCAGGATCTCCAGCATTGCAGGCAGATGCTTTACTATCTGAGCCACCAGGTCTGGACCTAACAGAAGCAGAAGATATTAAGAAGAGGTGGCAAGAATACACGGAAAACTGTACAAAAAAGATCTTCACGACCCAGATAATCATGATGATGTAATCACTAATCTCGAGCCAGACATGTTGGAATGTGAAGTCAAGTGGGCCTTGGAAAGCATCACTATGAACAAAGCTAGTGGAGGTGATGGAATTCCTGTTGAGCTGTTTCAAATCCTGAAAGATGATGCTGTGG
>SJYX01013029.1:291711-321853 GCA_006410675.1 Oreotragus oreotragus | reverse complement strand
GTTTATAATAGCCAGGACATGGAAACAACCTAGATGTCCATCAGCAGAAGAATGGATAAGAAAGCTGTGGCACATATACACAATGGAGTATTATTCAGCCATTAAAAAGAATACATTTGAACCAGTTCTAATGAGATGGATGAAACTGGAACTGATTATACAGAGTGAGGTAAGCCAGAAAGAAAAACACCAATACAGTATACTAATACATATATATAGAATTTAGAAAGATGGTAATGAGGACCGTGTATGCAAGACAGCAAAAGAGACACAGATGTGTAGAGTGGACTTTTGGACTCTGAGGGAGAGGGAGAGGGAGAGGGTGGGATGATTTGGGAGAACAGCATTGAAATATGTATACTGTCGTGTAAGAAACGTATTGTCAGTCTATGTTGGATGCAGGATGCAGGATGCTTGGGGCTGGTGCATGGGGATGATCCAGAGGGATGATGTGGGGTGGGAGGTGGGAGGGAGGTTCATGTTTGGGAGTTCATGTACACCCGTGGTGGATTCATGTCAATATATGCCAAAACCAATACAGTACTGTAAAGTAAAATAAAGTAAAAATTAAAAATAAATAAATAAAGAGTCAGTGGGGTTTAATCCATGTTAGCTCAGTCGTATCCAACTTTTTGTGACCCCAGGGACAGTAGCCTACCAGCCTCCACGATCCATGGGATTTTCCAGGCAAGATACTGGAGTGGGCTGCAATTTCCTTCTCCAGGGGATCTTCCCAACCCAGGGATCGAACCCAGGTCTCCTGCATTGCAGGCAGATGTTTTACCATCTGAGCCACTAGGGAAGCCCTAGTAGCCACGGAGTAATATGAATAATAAGGCAAAGGAGGAGGAGAAGCAGAGGGAAGCTTCACATATCGTCTCGTTTGATCCCCATGAAAACCCTATGAGGCAGGTATTGTCAAAGCCCCATTTCACAGATGAGAACATTGAGGAGTAAAAGAAGATGGGGTCTTTAGATACCACAAACAGTTTACCAGGCCTGTTTGAAAAGCAGCACAGGCAAGTGAACAGGAAAGTGGACTTTAGAGCCAGACTTCCTGGGTTCAAATCCCAACTCTGACACTTCCTTGCTGCGCGACCTCAAGCAAGTCACTTCACCATCCTGTGCTTCAGTTTTCCCATCTGAATAACGGGGACAACCATAGCACCAACGTCACACGTGGTCGTGAGGATTAAACACTCAAATATGTGCTAAGTGCCCGCTCCTTCAAGTGTGATCTGCCCACCATCACTACTGCCCTCCCAGTGACACCTGAGAGCTTGTTAGAATTCTGGGGGCACCTTAGACCATAGATTGGAGCCTGATCCTAGGAAATTTTTCTGCACACTGAGGCGAGCTCAGAGTGGTGCACAGGCTTCCCAGGTGGAGCTAGTGGTAAAGAACCCACCTGCCAAAGCGGGAGATGTAAGAGACAAGGGTTGATCCTTGAGTCCAGAAGACCCCCCGGAGGAGGGCGTGGCAACCCGCTCCCATTCTTGCCTGGAGAATCCCATGGACAGAGGAGCCTGGTGGGCTATGCCCCACAGGGCCACAAAGAGTTGGACACGACTGAAGGATTCAGCACACACATGCAGAGTGATGGATGGTAGGGCAACGTCAGCTGATGCCTTTATTCTCATTGGAGCTGATGACACGGAACATGAGTGAGGTGGGAGCGGCCAGGGCAAAGAGCCTGCTGAAGTAAGTGGGGATAAATTGTGACGGGCCCCACCCCGGGAACTTCAGTGCCATCAGAATGGTCCCAGAGACACAGATGGAGCTCTGAAGGGCTGGGAGTGAAGCCATGGTCAAGATCACATTTCAAAGTTCTTTTGCAAAAAAAGACTCCAAACTAAAGATCAAGCATTACATGAGCAAGTGTTGCTAGATTCTCTGCAAACCAAACTTGTGTGATTATCTGGATCCTCTGGAGGTCCTTGGGTCTCCCCCGGCATTAGGGAACACAGACTTGCTCAGGCTTCGGACCCATGCTGGCTCACCAAGGGGCCACCAAACAAGTGGAAGTGTCTCCTTTTTCGTCTTCCCTGGGGATGGGTCGGGACCTACAATTACACAAATGAACCAATTCATGTGTTTAGCTGTGTTATAACTGGGAAACACAGGGCGAAAGGGGAGACTCCTTATTGGAAAATCAATTACTTTCTAAATAGAAAAAATCACTAGGCCCATCCCAGGAAAACCTGGCCCCTAAGATTCAGAGCTTATTCCAAAAAAGTATCTGTGAGATTGTAATTCAATAATTGGTGTGTGTACATGGGGAAAACAGAGCTCGACAACTACTAGGAAGAAAGGCCAAAAGTCTGGGGTTTTTTATTTGTTTTTATTTTTATTTTTATTAAACATGCCTGGACTGTTTTTACTAAGAACTAAAATTGTCAGGGGGTGGTTCTCAAACCTGAGTGTGCATCAAAATCTTCTGGTAACTTTCCCGCCTCTCAAAGTTCCTGATTGCAGGGATCTGGGTGGTACTCCATTACAGGCACCACAAATGGAATGGCTTTCAGCAACAGAATGTATTCATCCCTCAGATGCCAGAAACCCAACTTCAAGGGTTTGCAGAGCTGAGGTGCCCCAGAGAAGCTGTTGCATGCCTCTCCCCCAGCTTCTGGGCTTCGCTGACACCTCTGGTGTTCTGTGTCTTGGCGATACCCCCACCCAATCTCTATCTTCAAGTTCACGTGACATTCATCCTGTCTGCATTTCTGTGTCTAAACGTCCCCTTTTTATAAGGACACGAGCCATGTTGGATTCACCCAATCCACTGATCATCCAGGATGACCTCTTCTTAACCAGTTACACTTGCTATGACCCTATTTCCAGAGAAGGTCACATTCTGGGACTTAGGGCCCCGACATATACATTTTAAAGAGACACAGTTCAACCCACTTCTTGTTCAGTTGCTAAGTCATGTCAGACTCTTTGCAACACCATGGACTGCAGCATGCCAGGCTTCCCTAGCCTTCCTTCCTTCACTCTCTCCCAGAGCTTGCTCAAACTCACATCCATTGAGTCAGTCATGCCATCCAACCGTCTCATCCTCTGTTGTCCCCTTCTCCCATAAGAACTACCTTATCCTGTACATAACTCACAGCCCCCAATTTCGAATGAGTCCAGATCATACAGTACATACCAGCTGTACTGTAACAAAGAATGACCCATTGCGCATAACTTCCTTTCTTCTCTCTCTATTCAGCTTCCTCTAAATACATATTTCTCCACCATTGTGCCTCCCCTCCTGGACTCCTGCAAGTTCTCTGGGAATAAAGCCCTGGGCCTCCCCAGCAGGACTTTTTGGAGCAGAAGTCCATCAATGCCCATCTTTGTGAAGCCGGCTTTCACCAGCTCAGTGGTGCTTTGTCACTCAGAGCCCTTGGCCCTCCCAGGACCCCAGTGATCCGCAAAGAGCAACTGCCTCCCTGATGCCTCTGTAAAGCTGGAAATCTGCGGTTACCATGGCTAATATTTCTGACTTGATTGGAACCATCAGTAATTGAACTGCAGCCTCTCAAGTGCAACACGCTCTATTCATTAGCTTCTATTGTGTTGGACCATTGCATCAAACCACATTATTTTTTCTGCTTACAAAATAAATAAAAAGAAAAATGAAAAAAAAGAAAAGAAAGGAAAGGAGAAAAGGCAGTCACGAATACAGTGCTGCGTCGCCATATGAGAGGCTGCAGTTTTGCTTCGAGGGTGAAATCACTCTAGACGGAATTTCATGTTGTACCAGCTCTGGCCCCGTCAAGAATGGTGAGATGTAAAGTGAGAAATCTTAATTTTGGTGGCACAGTCACAGAGACTCCGAGCTAGGAGTCGGAACTAGCCGAGTCCCAGTGTTTGTGCCACGGAGGCAACTGCTCGCTTGTTTACCATCCTGTCAGTGTATAGAACCGTCTCTGAATCCGTGTCTCCCGCACATCTATTTATACCCTGCCCCCATCCCCAAGATTCCAGAGAGCTTCTGTGAGCTTGCAGGAGTGTTTCCTTAAGGAATTAATGAAAAGTGCATGAATGTGTAGCATTCTTGGATGTATTATCTCAGGTTTCTATTTTTAATAATCAAGGCTGTGTTTTGTTTGTTTTTAGGTTGGAGACACTTCGGTTTGCTCATTGGCGTTCCATGCTTTCCTTCTTTCTTTTTTTTCTCATTTACTTCAATACAGTTCCTGGAGCTATACTAATATCAGGCTGTGTGTGTGCCAGTGCTTGGCGGCTTAGTCACGTCCGACTCTTTGCAACCCCATGCACTGTAGCCCGCCAGGCTCCTCTGTGCATGGGATTCTCCAGGTAAGAATACTGGAGTGGGTTGCCATTTCCTCCTCCAGGGGATCTTCCCAACCCAGGGATCAAACCTGCGTCTCCTGCATTGGTAGAAGCATTCTTAAACTGCTGAGAAACAGGAAGCCCTTGAGAGAGAATTTACAACATTAAAATTATATCCCCTCCTCTGCAAAAAAAAAAAAAACTTAAAAACTCTTTTTAAAGATTTTTTTATATGGATCATTTTTTTAAAGTCTTTATTGAATTTATTACATTATTGCTTCTGTTTTTATGCTGCTTTTTTTGGTCTTTGGCCTCCGGGATGCTAGTTCCCCAACCAGGAATCAAACGCGCACACACACCACCACTACCACCCACCCCCAAGCCCCCGCATTGAAAGGCAAAGTCTTAACTGCTGGACCCCCAGGGAAGCCCCGCGAATTGACAGACTTAGCATCAATCGCAGCCACCAGTTTGGTTTGTCCGGTGCCAGGTTAAAACCAGAGCTGGTGTCAGGAGACCTCCCTGCCTTCTCTGTTTGCCTCAGGCTCCACTGCTCCCTGTTGCCTGTCAGCTTCCCAGCTGCTTCTCCGCTGCTCCTCCTGAAGGCAGCGAATTTTAACCCACCTACCTGGCCCTTCAGTCAGCTGAACCCCAGCACCCTCCCCTCATCCCGCCTCCCTGTCAGCCACGCTACACTTGCTTGATTCCTTTCCACTGATCTCCAACGCTGCTATCTCCTTTTCACAACCTCTGACACAAAAGCATGTTTCCAGGCTTCCTCTTGCAAGGGAGGCTTTTGTTCCTGCCTCCGTCCATCTAGACATGATCGCTTGGCCATCCCAATCAAGTCTCCGTCCCTCTCTCGAACCCCTCTCTGTCATCTGGTCCATACCAGTTTGCCCAATTCAGCAACCCATAGCCTGGGACAGGCTGAGTCCATCTAAGGCAACAGGAGACTTCTGGTGGCCAGGCTGCCTCTGATCTCCTGGTATGTGTTGCTGTTTTTCAGTCACCCAGTTGTGCCAACTTCTTTGCAACCCCATGGACTGCAGCACTCCAGGCTTCCCTATCCCTTGTCACCTCCTGGAGTTTGTCTAAGTCCAAGTTCAGTGCACTCCAGCCATCTCATCCTCTGTCACCCTCTTCCCCATCTACCTTCCATCTTCCCCAACATCAGGGACTTTTCCAATGAGTCGGCTATTCACACCAGATGACCAAAACCCTGGTGCTTCAATATGTTAAATAGCACTAAGTCGGAAGTCATCATGTGCTCAGTAAATGCTTTAAAATGATTGATCTGCATGATGAAGACTATAGATGGGACATAATCTGTTCTATAAAGCACCTCCCACCATTAAATGCAGCTGTCCCTCTCCTTGGCTACCTGGGACTCAGGGCCCTGTTGTGCTCAAAGACCAAGGATGCTTGTGGAGTCTTCCCCAAGGCCCTTTCCGAGCAAGTGTTGGGAAATGGGTAACTGACTCTCCAGGCCCTCCCAGCCAGCAGTATCTGTTGTACCACATCAGAGTGAAGTTACAGGAGGACCCAGGATGCTTCCAAGCGCGGCTCATACTCCAGCCCCAGCTCTCACCCCAACAGGCTCCATCCTGCAGCCAGACACACTGTGTCCTGGCCCTGCCTTCACCTGACCTCGACGTCCCCTTTCTCCTCTCTGGACGCCCCTGCCTGACTCCTGTTACAGGACTCTGCCTGGTTGCCACGTCTCTGAGAAGCTTTCCCTCAAGCTCCCTCACCCCAGCTGACCATCACCGCCTCTGTGTGCCCCCCTCCCCTAACCCCTTAGACATGTTTCTGGCGGGCACCCCCTCTATACAGTCAGGATAAGATTCACCACTTTGCCCTCCTCCTAAGAATCCCTCACACGTCATACCTGCTTATCCTTTTCCTTTGAATTCTGAATCACAAACACCCAACTGAGTCTTCAGTAGGAAGCTGGAGATGGGTATGAGAGCACTGGGGTTCCAGAAGGTCCCCTGAATCCCCCTGACATAAGCAGCACCTATTTAAAGTTGCTGAGCCCAAGATCTAAAAATATGAGATGTCCACAAAATGCTGATTGTAGGGGATATGAACGCTATCCTGATGACTTCCTAAAGATTCTAATTAATCATGAAATATTCCTTCCCAGTGAAGTCGCTCAGTCATGTCCAACTCTTTGCCACCCCATGGACTGTAGCCCACCAGGCTCCTCCATCCATGGGATTTTCTAGGCAAGAGTACTGGAGNCTAACTTGTGTAGCTGCAGACACAAGAGATGAGTGTCATCAGGTGCCAAGGGTGGAAACAGGGTGGCAGGGCAAGTGAAGGATGGTCCGGGTAGGGGATCTGTACTCACAACAGACTGGACTGGGGCACCCGCAAGTCAGATGAGCTTGTGTCAAAGATAACCTGGAATTCCTGAGGGGGTGTTCCAGTGGTGATGTTACCCATATAGAGCATCTACAGTGAGAAAGAGGGAGTGGGTTAGTGCAGAGCTGGCTACCCTCTCTTCCCACACTGACATCTCCCTCTGGGTGTCAAATATCTCTTGAGATAACTTTCCAACCACTGTGAAGCTCACATTCTTTGACCACAGAGGTGCTTGCCTTTGATATTTTTTCCTGTGCTACATTGTATGCAGGATATCGATTCTATGACCAGGTGTTGAAGTGGTACCTCCTGCATTGGAAGCATAGAGGCATAATCACTGGACTTCTAGGATCATTGGACACCAAGGGAAGTCCTGGTGCCTTCATTTGAGAAATTCTAAAGTCTATTCAAACCCAGCTTTGGTACCCCCTTCTCCAGGAGATCCTTCTTGATCAAACCCAGCCACTCCCTCTAAACTCAGACCACATGCAATCAACACCACACAAGTGACCCTTTCATTTGACATGTATTTACACTTTGCTTATCTCTCAGGCTGACATGAGCATTCTTGAAGACAAAATAAGCCCTTTTTCTAATCTAAAAACAGTAAGCACTGTGTTAGATTCTGAATGCCTAACACAGAATATGGGTTCAGTAACTTTTTACTGCTGTGGTTCTTGCATCTGTCCAAACTGAATTACTCTGCCTGGTTATTCAAAATTGTTTTGCAGTTGGTTCTACCTACTGATCAGAGGTGGTTCACTTTCATCTATAACTATTTGACTCCCTTAGTTCAGAAGGAGCTGCTGCTGCTAAGTCGCTTCAGTTTTGTCTGATTCTGTGCAACCCCATAGACAGCAGCCAACCAGGCTCCACCAACCCTGGAATTCACCAGGCAAGAACACTGGAGTGGGTTGCAATTTCCTTCTCCAATTCAAGGAAGTGAAAAGTGAAAGTGAAGTCGCTCAGTCATATCCAATTCTTAGAGACCCCATGGACGGCAGCTTACCAGGCCTCTCCATTTTGGGGTATTTCCAGGCAAGAGTACTGTAGTGGGTCGTCATTGCCTTCTGCTCAGAAGGAACAATCTCCCTCAAACTAATGACACATCTTTGACACAGAAATGGATGTTTGCTTGCCACCAGGCAGGCCCAGTCACCAAAACAAGAGTTGAGGATGATGCCTTCTCCTCTGCGTGGACCCCCTTTTGCCCAGTGTTTCTGCTTCCTGCAGGAGCCCCAGCCCCAACATCCCATGGGGCATCTCCAGATGAGCCCCAGTGCTAGGCTAGAGCACCAGGGGGCGCTGTGGAGCACCATCCTTCCAAAACACTCACATCCATGATGATCCTCAGGGAGTGAATAGTTATATTTGAGCCATGGGAAGAAATCTGAGACAATCTGTAAGCATGTTCCCTGAGGAAATTGTTCAGCATGTTTGTTTGTTTGTTTGTTTTTCACTGCAGGTATTTCTCATGATCTTCACTTTCCTTAGAGGTATTCTTTCACTGAACATTTGACAAAGAAAACAAAGAAGATGCTCCAATTAGCTGTCAGTGTTAAGGTATAACTGTCATTGTAATGGCACTGTGTATTTTCTAATCATTATTATGAGTCACCTTATTATAAGAATTTTATGCATATTCCATGGCAAAGATATAGGTTTGAATAAAGCTTCTGTTCTGTAATGTTGGGTAAGCCATATGACCATGTGAGGTCTCAGTCTCCCCTTCGGTAAAATGGTTGAATGTAGCAATTCAAACACTCCAAATAGGTTATCTTGGGGATAAGTGAAGTGATGGACATAAGGTGCCTGATAAATAGGAAGTCTCAACAATGACAGCCATTAGCACTGCTGTTGCCACCCCACTGTATCTTTCTCAGAGAAGCTCGGGGAAGGAGGCAGAAGGGGGATTCCTGTCCTCTTTTACAAGGGAGGAATTTGAAATGCAAGAGGCTTATGAATTGGCTGTGGTCACACTGCTTGTCAGATATAAAACAGTGTATAATTAGCTCTCCCAATCTTTCTCCAAGTTGAAAGAGAAGAGAGAGTTGAAAGAAGAAACCAGGAGATAGGGAAAAAGTTCAGGAAATGTAGAAAATTAAGAGAAAAGTTAAAAGAAATCACCACAGAGAGAAATACACTCACAGAGACTTTAAAGAGATGGAGAGATAAATGATAGTGATACTGAGATGCAGACATAGATATATACACACTGAAGTAGAGAGGGAACAAAGAGGACACAAATCAAATGAAGAAAAGTGCTATTCCACAGGACCACATCTACATCTACATTGACTGTGCACTGAACAATTGCAAAGATTTCCAATTTCAATAGGTCACGACATGACTGGACCCCAGAGTTGTGCAACTATGCAAATCTACACCAAGAATCTTGGGTCCCACAGTTCCTATAACAAGGTACTTATCAATAAGTAAGGGTTGAACTTTAAGATTGTCAGGGAAATATTCCATTCCATTCTAAACCTGATGAGTAGAAGAATAATCAGATGGAAAGAAAAATCACAGAAAAGAAGATGACGTGGCTTACAGTCTCCATAGTTACATGATTCTGCGATCTGAGAAGGCCACTAGGTCGAGGGGCACAAGCCACTTCATGCCTCTTTCCTGGCTCCAAGTACTCAGGGAAGTTCAGGTTCTTAGCATGTAGTGGTGACCGGGAGCCCCTAGTTAAATATGCTCTGATATGCCCTAGTTTAGCCCTTTAGGCCAATAATAGGTCTGAAAAGATAAAAAAAAGGTCTCGATAAAATCTTTACCTTCATCAGTGTCCTTGGCGAGTGGACTTTGAAACTTCACAGAATACAGAGAAGAACTGTAATCTCTTCCTTGAAGCTTGGCTGGAAAATCAAACTGATCTGCATGGACATCTAAGAAGAAGGAGAACCTTGCCTACTTGGAGAAAAAATCTGCTAAAAACATCATAAAAATGGATACTAAGGGCCATGCTCAAAGTTCGTGTTTTCATGTCATCTTCCTAGCCACTTCATGAGATAGGCATTGCTGTCTTCACTGGAGAGGAGATTGCTAGGAGGATAAGTTGTCAAATGGCAAAGTGAAGACTTCAGGGACAGCCCAGGGACATACAACTGGCTTTAGGTAGGGGGTCTAATGGCAGACATCAGGGGCACCTAATATGTCAGGCTGCATCAAAGATTTAGGGCAGACCAGTACTTCAGTTGCATGGTTTTAGTATGGGAAAAAATGTCATATGCATCCACAAGATATTTTATATCATCCAACAAATGTACAAGGAAGAACTGTGTGCTAAGTTCTGGGTTAAAAGCTTCAAAGTCAAAGCTGATGAAGACAAAAGTAGTCTTTATTTTAAGAGAGCTAGCAGTATAGTTCTCACAAAATCATGGCCCAGGAGGCAGGGGATATGATACTAGGACTAGGTGATTATGTTGAACCTTGGACCACACATGCCTTATCTCTGGGAGCAGCCTTTCCTCCACTTCACCTATGCTGGAAAGCAGGCCAGTTGGCCATGTTTTCAAGAGAATCAGAAGTTTGGATATTTATGTACAATCTACTGATTTTAATGTTAGCAACTAATTTTTTTCCCAAAAAGAGTACAGTGGGAACGAAATCTCCACAGCAATGTGCTGGAATCAGCCTTCAGTCTCTGCAGGTTTTTATTTCTTACCTAGAATTGGCAGTGCAGTGGGGACAGAGAGGAATTTAATTGATGTCGGTTGATTTAAAAAGAGACTGAATGCATACTGAACAAGTGTGTTTCTTTTCTATTTATAAAGATCAGCAGGGACATACAAACCAACAAAATTTAACTGCTGAAGATAAATGGATATATTTCTGATATAATTTCCCCATAGGGTCTATGTCATGAAAAATTTTGTCTGCCAAACCATACAAAAAAATAATTTTGAAATTTCTTCCCAATCATAGAAGACAAAACAACTGTGGCAGCCAATGTAAAGACAATCCTATTTAATGACTCATCCAGGACTCCCAGGGCCTATTTCTGCCTGAGATCTTTCCATGCCTGTCCCTTGAGTACAACAGGAGCCTCTCCTGTTGCCAGGTGTGTTTAGATGGGACACTGTGACTTAATCCTCATTTTTCATGTTGTTTAGATTCAGTTATGGTGGTTAAATCCCAACAGGGGGAATATGATGTCACTGACAAAGGATACACATATATGCCTTTTGAACTATGGTGTTAAAGAAGACTCTTGAGAGTCCCTTGGACTGCAAGGAGATCAAGCCAGTCCATCCTAAAAAAAAAAAATCAGTTCTGAGTATTCACTGGAAGGACTGATGCTGAAGCTGAAGCTCCAATTATTTGCCCACTTGATGAGAAGAACTGACTAATTGGAAAAGACCTTGATGTAGGAAACACTGAAGGCATGAAGAGAAGGGGAAAACAGGATGACATGGTTGGGTGGCATCACCAAGTCGATGGACCTGAGCTTGAGTAAGCTCTGGGAGTTGGTGATGGATAGGGAAGCCTGGCATGCTGCAGCCCATGGCACTGTAAACAGGTGGACATGACTGAAAGGACTGAACTGAATACAACAAATTGAGAACAAAGAGACTGATAAATCTAGTTGCATCAAGTTGGTGACTTGCTGCCCGTAACAACACATTACTTAAGTGGCTTTAAAATTCAGAATTATGATTGCATTCAAAGTGGAATATCTTCTAAGGAAAAACAAAAGTACTGCCCATCCAAAACAAAACCAAAGAAAATCAAAAGAAAAACAGGAAAGAAATCTGAAACTATATTCAACAACTTATTGTTGCTCATAACTTCTGTTATTGGGACAGCATCATATGCACGTTAACAGGTAAAAGCAAGACAATAATTAAAACTAACGTTCTGAAGTAAGCCTTTCAGTAGCTAGAAAAAGAGGTTCACACATAACATAAAGAAGTTTAATTCAAACCCTGCTGTCTTAAATCTTGAACTGAAAGCATAAGTTTGTACCAACCAATTATATTTATTTTTATTTTATTTTTTAAGGAAAATGTCTACTTCCTACTCTGACCAATGGAAAGCTTACAAGCAATGACAACTTGATAACAATGACTATTCTGAGTTCTAACATGTAGATTATAAATACATTTCCCATCAGATGATGCATGGATTCTTAAAGAGATGGCTGATTTCAGGACTGAGTAAAGAACTGCACAAAATAATCTTGGAAATCGTGAAGGACCAGAAAGCTAAGGCACTTCGAAGCCCAATGGGGACTGGAGAGAAAGTTTAGGAATCCGAATGAAAAGGCCAAACATCTACCGGTTTGTTGGGCAGAATGATCTTTCTGCTTCTCAACACACTGTTTATGTTTGTCATAGCTTTCTTGCCAAGAAGCAAACGTCCTCTGATTTCATGGCTGTAGGCAACATCCACAGTGATTTTAGAAGCTAAGATGAAGAAATCTGTCAGTGCTTCCACCTTTTCTCCTTTTATTTGCCTTGAAGGATGGGGCTGGATCCCATGATCTAAGTTTTTTAATATTCAGTTTTAAGCTGACTGAATGTGTCCAAATGTTAGTAGACAACATCTAATTTGTCACTGTGATAGATTGCTAGGGCAACAACTCATCATTCTGAGCACTGAGAAAGGAAAATAATCATCAATATTTATGCTACTTTTGTTTCTATTAAGCATAGGTTATGTAACTACAAACTGTTCCAGGAAAACAAGCTATACTGTCCCTTCTTGGGGTGATGAGAGAGTGATGGAGAGCAGCTATAATACAGATGAAGCCTCACTCACTGGCCTGCAGCTCACCTCCTGCTGTGGAGGTCTGGTTCCTAATAGACCAAGGACTGGTAGTGGTCCTGACACCTGTGCTGGTATTGTGGACTTCTGCTCTAAACCCAATAGTGGGACATTGTGTAAGACATACCACCCTGCTTCTGCCCAGTTTCTGTACAAATAAATGGCCTTAAAATTGGGAGAGGAACAGCTATTTAATCTTAATGAACAACCCAGCGCAACATATGACTATATTCCTTCAATAAACTGTGAAAACTGCTTTCTGAGAATCAGGGAAATATGTACATGGACTGGATATTAGATGTTAATTTTATTGGGAACAAATGAGCATTTGTTTCACATCCTATCATTTTACTCCAAATACTCATTATGTATATTTTGTGAAATGTTCATCTTGTCCCTAAAACACTTCAGAAAAAATGAATAAGGAGTAAAAGAGAGAATGAAATGAGGGTCAGTCTTGATTTAAAATCATAACTGCATAGCTGCTATGGATTGCATTGTGTCCACCCTTGACTGCCAATGTGATGGTATTAGGAAGTAGGGCCTTTGAGAGGTATGCAAGTGACATGGGGTTTTGATAGTGGTCCCTCATGATGGGAGTATCCTCTCCCTCTTTTTCTCTCTTATTCTCCATCTTCCTCCTTCCCTTTCCCCACTACAAATGAGAACACAGCAAGAAGAGAAAGACCTGATGAAAGTCAAGAATGTCTTCCCAGGGAACTCAACTGGCCACCACCTTGATGTTGCACAGTCTCCAGTCTATGACAACCTGTGGGACTAAGAGGATAGTTTTGTAGTTATTGATGCCAAATGATGAAATATAGGGTTTATGACCCTCTTCTTTCTTAAATGTGTTATGTTTGAAATGGTTTTGTAGTAATGTTTATAGAATGAAGTTTCTGTCTTAGGGATACCCAGAGGGGCCCAAGATAGCAGATTGAGGCAGGTCTCTGATGAGTGAGTTTTTGGAGGACCACATGCTCCTTATTCCAACTCTTCTCTTGTCATCTGAAAACCATTCCCGCTATACCTGACAACCTTAAGTCCAACCCTAACTGCATCTCCACTCCCCTGCTAAGCTACTGAGTCATCTAGTTGGAGACCTAGATGATTCAGGACAGGGTTTGGAAGGAGAAGGAATGCAGGCATCTTTATAAAGAATGATCTGGGCAGACCTCTCCTTGGTTTTCCCTTCTTTATTGCCATCTGCAGGTGAGCGATAAGGCCTGGGTTGAAAGGAAACCGCAAGTGAGACTGCATGGATATTTGCAAGAGAAGGGAGGAGTAATTCACAACCCAATAACCAGGAAGTGGGCAGCTTGCACAGGACCCAGGAGGGAAGAAAGAAGCACTGGGAAAAGAATAGTACCTACCTGAGGGCCACACCTATCTGACTCTTCCTGTTAAACTTGAGGTCACATCCTTCCTGCTTCAATTTCTGCTCCAGATGTGGAAGGGATAGAGCTGTACTCACTGCTAATGAGTCACAGGGAGAGGGAAAGTCTCCCCAAGGAGCCCTTTGATTCCATTCTAACTGTGGGTATCATCGCAAGCCAGAGAGCAAATGGCAGGTCATCCAAAAGATGATCTACTTTAAATGGTATGTCAAATGCTACAAAATTTGTTTAAGAGTCCTGGCATATCTTGTTCCCAGTGTTTTTTGGAGAGATGATTAGTTAGCCTAATTTGGGTTCTACTGAGGATTCTACAAAATTCCCCGGTGGTAACCTCTGACTTATAACTACCTGATCTTATCCCACAAAACCCAAATGATGCTAAGTTCCAGTGGGCAAGGCTTCTAATGTCCTCAGTGTAACAGCAGCTGTGTGCCAAGTGGTCTACCACTCTCAGTCCTGAGTCAACAACCCATGAATATCACCAGACAGTTACAGCCCCCTGCCCACCAGAGGCAGCCTCAGCATACTCAGCGACACCCACCTCTGAGCCACTTGTCCACTGATTGACACTGAGCTTCAGTCTGGAACAAGTGTTCTGGAGCAAGTCCAGTCTCCCTCATCCAAGAGATGGGAAATTTAACCTTGGGGTGTATGACTCACCTTAGCTGCAGGTAAGTTAGTGAAGACTTGGGACCCAGGAACTCTGGTTCCCAGGCTAGGAGACTTCAAGGAGGGGAAAGATGAAAGCTCAGTTGCGTCCACTGCTGGGTAGCTCTCAGACGTCTGCAAGAACCAGAGTGGAAGTTCCTTTCCCTTTGCCCTTCAAGTCTGGTTCCGATTTTATCAGCAGACCTGCCTCCATGTAGCAGCAGGAAAGCAATATTCAGGGCTGTTTCTTTTGGGTTCCAGGCACAGTGGGGGAGCCCCAGCTGTAGTGACCCAGGAGGCAGACCTGCAGGTGGTGACTGACTCACTTCCGACTCAGAATCCAAAGAGCTCCCACTCCTCATGCACACAACACAGACTTTGGGTGACTGGATAACCTGCACCTGCATTCAAGTGAGAAACATTCCTTTCTCAGCCTTCTGGCAGCTTAGATAAGTGTCTTATGTTTCTTCAGAGAACACCTGCCTGACCAAGGCTGAGGTCTGAGACTAGCCTGGATGAAGCAGATGTGTTCCCTCTTTGATGCTCAAAATAGACCTTGGAGATTCAAAGGCCTTGAGAGGGTTACAATCACACTTACGTTTTTTCAGGACTTTGTTTGATGAATCTGCTTGGAGAAAAAGGACAAAAACACAGGACAGGCTGGACATTTCTGGGTCCCAGGTGATTGTGAGTTGAGTTCCAGACACTAGGCTACAGAGTCAGGTGCTGATATTATTCACAAGCCATCTTTGAAGAATGAATAAAGGAAAGAGTTTTTGGGCAGAGAGTAGTGTGGTCAAAGGGTGATGGGAATCACACGAGACAAGATGAAACAAGAGTCATTACTTGTTTCTTTGCTCTATCAGTTCCTTGGCATTTCTACTCCTGAGAACAAGTACATGGAAATAAAGTCATTGGTGGTGCTCCTGGCACCTGATGCTCCTGGGGATAACCAGTTTCTGGACCCTTCCCTAAGTCCAGAGCATATTCAGTCTTGTGATAGCCCCAGATTCTCCCTTCTTGGGAAGGCTGACATGCCTCATTGCTGCTGACTCACAAATGAAGCATGGGATGAAGTCATGGTGGTTGACCTGTAGGCCAAGTTCCAAGCATTCAAGGAAGATTGGCCGTGGAAGGGTAGCCATTTATTAAGTTTGGTTACCTTATTCCTTAACAGGGGCCACTTTCCACATCCTCATGATTTTCTCCCAGCATTTGCATGGCCAGGTCCTTTCCAACATTTACCATCATCTCAAATGTGTCTCTCTCAGGCTTGCTTTCCCTGGCCACTGCACTCTCACAAGCTCAGACCCTCATCCAAAAAGTACCTATAGACACTTCCCTCCATCAATACCAAAATTATAGTTACCAAAGGGGAAAGGTGGGAGAGGGATAAATTGAGAGTTTGAGATTAATATAGGTATACTACTTTATTTAATAGATCATCAACAAAGACCTACTGTACAACACAGGAATTATGCTCAATAGACTGTAATAACCTGTACGGGAAAAGAATCTAAGAAAGAATGCATACATGTGTATGTATAAGGGAATTAATTTCCCATACAACTAATATGAATACAATACTGTAAATTAACTATACTCCTATATAAATTAAAATCTGAATTTTGAAAAATTCTTATGTCTAGAGACTCATGGAGTTCTTTAGACTCGCAGGATTCCAGATATGATGCTGGAGATGGCAGAGTGGGTGCAAAAATCGAGACATTATCTGAGGTTGCATTTTCCTGAGCTTTGGTGTATTTTTGCTTCTAGTGTCACCTTGTATTTGTCTTTGTAGGATCTAATACAGTTGAGTGTTATTTGAAGAATGAGAGGGAGGTTCTAGTGGGAGAGTGAAATCCCAGCTCCCTAGTCTTGGGTTAGGGCACAACTTATGTCCCAAGTTTCCTATGAAAACAGGCTGTAGTTTCCCTCTCCACGACTTGCATTTCAGACCCAGACTGGTTCATCCTTTTTCATGTCCTGCTTCCCCTGAGACCTTACTGGTTTCTCTATGAGAATATTTTTTAATATACATTGATTTACTTTAATTGGAGGCTAATTACTTTACAATATGGTAGTGGTTTTACCATACATTGACATGAATCTGCCACAGATGTACATGTGTTCCCTATCCTTAACCCCCCTCCTACCTCCCTTCCCATCATATCCCTCTGGGTCATCCCAGTACACCATCCCCAACCACCTTGTCTCATTCATCAAACCTGGACTGGCGATCCATTTCACATATGATAGTATACATGTCTCAGTGCCATTCTGCAAAATCATCCTACCCTCGCTCTCTCCCACAGAGTCCAAAAGTCTGTTCTATACATCCGTGTCTCTTGCTATCTCATATACAAGGTTATCATTACCATCTTCCTAAATTCCATGTGTATGAGTTAGTATACTGTATTGGTGTTTTTCTTTCTGACTTACTTCACTCTGTATCATAGGCTTCAGTTTCACCCACCTCATTAGAATTGATTCAAATGTATTTTTTTTTTTTAGGTCATCTTACTCATTGATTTATTAAAAGCTTTTTTTGTTCATTTGGGTTTTTGTTGTTGTTGTTGTCATTATTTATTTGTTTGTTTAATTTTACTTTACAGTACTGTATTGGTTTTGTCATATATTGACATGAATCTGCCACGGGTATACATGAGTTCCCAGTCCAAAACCCCCCTCTCACCTCTCTCCCCATACCATCTCTCTGGGTCATCCCAGTGCACCAGCTTCAAGCATGCTGTATTCTATATCAAACCTAGACTGGCGATTCATTTCTTACATGATAGTATACATGTTTCAATGCAACTGGCTGAGTAATACTCCATTCTGTATATGTACACAAAGCTTTCTTATCCATTCGTCTGCTGATGGACATCTAGGTTGCTTCCATGTTCTGGCTATTATAAACAGTGCGGTGATGAACATTGGGGTACTCGTGTCTCTTTCATTCCTGGTTTCCTCGGTGTGTATGCCCAGCAGTGGGATTGCAGGGTCATAAGGCAGTTCTATTTCCAGTTTTTTAAGGAATCTCCACACTGTTCTCAGAGTGGCTGTACTAGTGTGTATTCTCACTAACACTATAAGAGGGTTCCCTTTTATCCACACCCTCTCTATCATTTACTCTTTGTAGACTTTTGGATCACAGCCATTCTGACTGCTGTGAAATGATACTCACTGTGGTTCTGATTTGCATTTCTCTGATAAACAGCAATGTTGAACAACTTTTCATGTGTTTGAGAGCCATCTGTATGTCTTCTTTGGAGAAATATCTGTTTAGTTCTTTGGCCCATTTTTTTGATTGGGTCGTTTATTTTTCTGGAATTGAGCTGCATGTGTTGCTTGCATATTTTTGAGATTAATTCTTTGTCTCTTGCTTCATTTGCTATTATTTTCTCCCAATCTGAAGGCTGTCTTTTCACCTTGCTTATAGTTTCTTTTATTGTGCAAAAGCTTTTAAGTTTAATTAGGTCCCATTTGTTTCTTTCTGCTTTTATTTCCAATATTCTGGGGGTTGGGTCATAGAGGATCCTGCTGTGATTTATGTCAAAGAGTGTTTTCCCTATGTTTTCCTCTAGGAGTTTTAGAGTTTCTGGTTTTATGTTTATATATGTAATCCATTTTGAGTTTATTTTTGTGTATGGTGTTAGAAAGCGTTCTAGTCTCATTCTTTTACAAATGGTTGACCAGTTTTCCCAACAACACTTGTTAAAGAGATTGTCTTTTCTCCATTGTGTATTTTTGCCTCCTTTGTCAAAGTTGTGCATAGGTACGTGGATTTATCTCTGGGCTTTCTATTTTGTTTCACTGATCTACATTTCTGTCTCTGTGCCAGTACCATACTGTTTTGATGACTGTAGCTTTGTATTAGAGCCTGAAGTCCGGCAGGTTGATTCCTCCAGTTCCTTTCTTCTTTCTCAAGGTTGCTTTGGCTATTTGAAGTTTTTTTTTTTTTCCATATAAATTGTAAAATTATTTGTTCTAGTTCTGTGAAAAATACTGCCGATAGCGTGATAGGGATTGCATTGAATCTATAGATTCCTTTGGGTAATATACTCAATTCGACTATACTGATTCTTCTTATCCATGAACACAGTATATTTCTCCATCTATTAGTGTCCTCTTTGATTTCTTTCATCAGTGTTTTATAGTTTTCTATATATAGGTCTTTAGTTTCTTTAGGTAGATATATTCCTAAGTATTTTATTCTTTTCGTTGCAATGGTGAATGGAATTGTTTCCTTAATTTCTTTTCTATTTTCTCATTATTAGTGTATAGGAATGCAAGGGATTTCTGTATGTTGATTTATATCCTGCAACTTTACTATATGGATTGATTAGCTCTAGTAATTTTCTGGTGGAATCTTTAGGGTTTTCTATGTAGAGGATCATGTCATCTGGAAACACTGAGAGTTTTACTTCTCTTTTCATGTCTGGATTCCTTTTATTTATTTTTCTGTAGTGATTGATGTGTCTAAAACTTCCAAAACTATGTTGAATAATAATGATGAGAGTGGACACCCTTGTCTTATTCCTGACTTTAGGAGAAATGCTTTCAATTTTTCACCATTGAGGATAATGTTTGCTGTGGGTTTGTCATATATGGCATTTATTATGTTGAGGTATGTTCTTTCTATTCCTGCTTTCTGGAGGGTTTTATCATAAATGGATGTTGAATTTTTTAAAAGGCTTTCTCATCATCTATTTATATAATCATATGGTTCTTAGCTTTCAATTTGTTAATGTGGTGTATTATATTGATTGATTTGTGGATATTGAAGAATCCTTGCATCCCTCATAAAAACCCACTTGGTCATGATGTATGATTTTTTTAATATGTTGTTGGATTCTGTTTGCTATAATTTTGCTAAGGATTTTTGCATCTATGTTCATCAGTGATATTGGCCTATATGTGGCGTCTTTATCTGGTTTTGGTATTAGGGTGATAGTAGCCTCATAGAATGAGTTTGGCAGTTTGTCTTCATCTGCAATTTTCTGGAAGAGTTTAAGTAGGATAGGTGTTAGCTCTTCTCTAAATTTTTGATATAATTCAGCTGAGAAGCCGTCTGGTCCTGGGCTTTTGTTTGCTGGAAGATTTCTGATCACAGTTTCAATTTTTGTGCTTGTGATGGGTCTATTAATATTTTCTATTTCTTCCTGGTTCAGTTTTTGAAAGTTTATTTTTCTAAGATTTAGTCCATTTCTTCCCAGTTGTCCATTTTATACCGTATATCAACGACTATCATCAGAGAATACTAGGAAACATAAAGACACAAAACTGTTGTGATCTCTCTATTTTCATTTCTAATTTTGTTGATTTGATTTTTCTCCCTTTGTTTCTGATGAGTCTGTCTAATGGTTTGTCAATTTTATTTACCCTCTCAAAGAACCAGGTTTTGGCTTTGTTGATTTTTCTTATGGTCTCCTGTTTCTTTTGCATTTATTTATGCCTGAATTTCTAAGTTTTCTTTCCTTCTACTAACCCTGGGGTTCTTTATTTCTTCCTTTTCTAGCTGCTTTAGGTGTAGTGTTAGGTTATCTATTTGCCTTTTTTCTTGTTTCTTGAGGTAAGCCTGTATTGCTATGAACCTTCCACTTAACACTGCTTTTACAGGGTCCCATAGTTTTGGGGTTCTTGTGTTTTCATTTTTATTCTTGTCTATGCATATTTTGTTTTCCTTTTTATTTCTTCCGTGGATTGTTGGTTATGCAGCAGCGTGTTTTTCAGCCTCCATATGATGGAATTTTTCATAGTTTTCTCCTGTAATTGACATCTGATCTTACTTCATTGTGGCCAGAAAAGATGCTCGCAATTATTTCAGTTATTATGAATTTATCAAGGCCAGATTTATGCCCCAGGATGTGGTCTAACCTGGAGAAGTTTCCACGTGCAGCTGCAAAAAAGGTGAAATTCATTGTTTTGGGGTGAAATGTCCTATAGATATTAATTAGGTCTAACTGGTCTATNGATGCTCGCAATTATTTCAGTTATTATGAATTTATCAAGGCCAGATTTATGCCCCAGGATGTGGTCTAACCTGGAGAAGTTTCCACGTGCAGCTGCAAAAAAGGTGAAATTCATTGTTTTGGGGTGAAATGTCCTATAGATATTAATTAGGTCTAACTGGTCTATTGTAGCATTTAAGGTTTGTGTTTCCTTGTTATTTCCCTGTTTAGTTGATCTATCCATAGGTGTGAGTGGGATATTAAAGTTTCCCACAAATCTTGTGTTATTGTTAATTTCCCCATATATATATATATATATATATATATATATATATATAATTTTTTTGGCTGTACTAGGTCTTCACTGCTGCTCAGGACTTCTCTATTTGCAGTGAGTTGGGGCTACTCTGTAATTGTAGAACACTGGTTTTTCAATTCTGTGCTTCACTTGATGCAGATCACAGGCTCTAGGGCACTCAGGCTCAGTAGTAGTGGCCTGTTGGTTTAGTTGCCCTGGGCCATTTGAAATCTTCCCAAGCCAGGTCTAAAATGCCTATCTTAAGCACTGGATCAAAAGGGAAAACACTCTGGAAGGAATTTGAAATACATCACTTTTACACGAAACTTGGCACCATGGCCTGTTTTTAAGGAGACCAATAGAGGATTGTCTGCTACTTCAAGTGTTCTCCTGAGACCAGGGCTGATTTAGGTGCCCATTCCAAGTGTTCCTACAGCATCTTGAAGCTGTCCCCACCGTGACACTTTTTTCTTCCTTGAGTTTCTGAAACACACACTAGACCACAGCTTCCAGAGGGCAGGGGTGTCGCTTGACTCACTTGTAAGTATACGTCAGTAGATCTTATCTCATTATATCAGACTCTAATGTCTAGACAAGGGTAACACAAAGATCAGTTATTCTGAGTGTTAGGTTACAGGTTCAACTACTGTAATCGAAGCTTAAATAACATTGTCTTAAATACAAAACAATTTCAGTTCTCTTTTATATAATATTAGTGCAGGTCTCTCCACAGAAATGGGGACCCACTTCTTTCTTGTTACATCTTCCACCTGTGCTACCTAACTCTGGCCAAATATGGCTGTTCCAGCCCCTGTCATTACATCTGCATTCCAGCTAGTGGGACAGAAAATAATACTTCCATTTGGAAGTGACATATCACTTCTACTCAAATTCCATGGGTTGAAGTATCTTTCATGGTCATGGCAAACCTGGGGGTGGTGGGTCCACACAAGGGCAGGGGAATGTGATCCTATTACAGAACATTCATGCTGTGTAACAAGGGCCACCACCCTTCATTCATGTCCCTGTAATTCATTCTTCTTTGGTTCTCCCCACACAGCTNGGCAAACCTGGGGGTGGTGGGTCCACACAAGGGCAGGGGAATGTGATCCTATTACAGAACATTCATGCTGTGTAACAAGGGCCACCACCCTTCATTCATGTCCCTGTAATTCATTCTTCTTTGGTTCTCCCCACACAGCTTTCTGCCTGTTTACATCTGCAGATATAGATATGGATGAGATTATAAGAGAGGAAATGGCCAAGGCTGTACAAATACGGAGAAAACAAGAAAGGAAAGAAAATAAGAAAGTATAAAGATGCAAAATCTATAAGAAAGTATACTTATAATCATAATTTTGCAGTTATAAAATTTAGATATACCTGTGGTTGATGAATCAATTTATAAAATAAAAATAAAAGTAATGTAAAATATAAATATGTTCACTAAGCACACAAAATAATAAGGCTATAACATATTAAACACATAGTATTATCTGGATTATTTTGGATGCACATTGCAAAAAACTAGAACAACCATAACTTTAGCAAGATAAGCTTGATTTTTCTCTCCCACTGAAACAAAACTGGAGGTGGGCCAGTGAGAGCTTGGGTGGTATCCATCTCCAAGGTTACATGATTGTCCAATACAACTGNCTGGATTATTTTGGATGCACATTGCAAAAAACTAGAACAACCATAACTTTAGCAAGATAAGCTTGATTTTTCTCTCCCACTGAAACAAAACTGGAGGTGGGCCAGTGAGAGCTTGGGTGGTATCCATCTCCAAGGTTACATGATTGTCCAATACAACTGCAGGAGTTCCAGACATCACAATTAAAATCCAGAGAGAAGTTAGAAATAAAGTAGGGAAGGGAAAAGATTCATCTCTCAGCTAAATCCGCTCCTTGAAAGCAGTCTTCCAAGAAATCCTTCTTACAGGTCTGCTTGTATCTCAGTCACCAGTCATGAACAAAAGCACAGGTGCATAGGAAATGCAGTCCTGTAGCTACTGGGCTCATGGCCATATAACAAACTATTTTCACTTTTGAAAGAGAAGCAGAGAATAGATCATTATGTAGGCATCCAGCAGTGTCTGCCTTAAAGAACAAACCTGTTCTGAATTTATTAGGCTGAACAGCTGGGCAGAGTGTGGGAGCCAGAAGGAAGGAGCAGCAATGAGAGACAGCTGGATGGATCTGAACTGTGCTCCAGGAAAAAAGAAAAAAAGACAGACTAGTCAGTAGAGATCTTCCAAGGACTGAAGTGAGGATTATACATACCACAGGACCCAATTTGGTTTGAAAACTGCTTTTCCAACTCAGATCCCAAATCTCTCTCAATTCTTCAGCTTCTAAATACCTTGTCTTTGTTACCTCACATTCTGACNTTATACATACCACAGGACCCAATTTGGTTTGAAAACTGCTTTTCCAACTCAGATCCCAAATCTCTCTCAATTCTTCAGCTTCTAAATACCTTGTCTTTGTTACCTCACATTCTGACCTACCTGTCTCATCTTCCTTACTTCTGTTCACATCACTTCTCCATCTAGTCCACCAGCATTAAAAGACCCAGTACTGAGGAGTTAGCAACACTTTCTAGAAGTGTGTAGAAACACAATGACTATTTCTACTTTAATATTAGTGTCTCCTGATCAAGGTCTTTTGAAGGACTGATACGGCTAGAATTATAGAGATCTCACATTTGAGGCCTTTTAGTAAACATTTCTTGTTACATTGGTCTTTTGGTGGTGATGCAGTCTCATAGTTGTTGTATGTCTGAGAAAGTATTTTATCGTGTTTTTAATATGCATTTTTCTTGGGTATAGAATTCTGAGTCAATTATATTTCTCTCAGCATTTTAAGATGTGGTGTCAGTGTCCTCTGGTTAACATTGTTTCATATGCCTAATCTGTTGTCTTTCCCATCTTTTGTTCTACTGTGCCTGTTTTTCCTTCTGGTTACATTTCTTTGGTTGATTGTTTTAAACAATGAATTATCATGCACCTTTGAANTTTAAGATGTGGTGTCAGTGTCCTCTGGTTAACATTGTTTCATATGCCTAATCTGTTGTCTTTCCCATCTTTTGTTCTACTGTGCCTGTTTTTCCTTCTGGTTACATTTCTTTGGTTGATTGTTTTAAACAATGAATTATCATGCACCTTTGAATAGTTGTCCCATTTCTTGTCCTTGAATTAATTAAACGTCTGTGTTAATGGGTTTAAAGCTTTCATCATATTTGGAAAATTTTCAGCCAGTAATTATGAAATTCTTTTCTCCTCCTTCTTTCACTTCCTGTAAAATTCCATTTACATATATTTTAATATTCTTAAAGTTGTTTCAGATCTCTGTGATGCACAATTATTTTTTCCCACAGTCTTTTCATTCCTATTTTCCATGTCTCTACTTAACATACTCAATATTCTTCAGCTTCATGAATATAAGGATTATTGATGTAGTAAGTATTTTATGTCCTTCCCTGCTAATTAGGTAATGTATATTTTAACTGAGTTTTTACTAATTGATTTTTCCCTCATGATGGATATTTTCTTGCTTCTTTACACACTGGATTTTTTTCTTTTTAAATTTATGTATTTATCTTAATTAAAGTATAATTACTTTACAATATTTTGATTGACCTAGGACAAATATTTTCACAATTCATATGGATATTTTAAAGTGGATATTGGATTAGAAAGATGGTAGTGATAACCGTGTATGTGAGACAGCAATGGAGACACAGATGTATGGATATGGCAGTTGTTACCCTTTGGATGCTGGATATACTTAATTTTCATAAATTATTCCTGGAACTGTTTGCAAATACTGTTAATTTCTTGGAAACAATTGTATTTCTTGAAGGCTTGCTATTCAGGTTTTTTAGCTGATATAAGACCAGCCTTTAGACCAGGTTTACTATTCCCCACTAGTAAGGCAATATTGTCTTCAGGGCCACACTGATGTCATTGAAATTATGAGTAATTTCCATGCTGGTGAGGGGGTTGCACACCAATAGACTTGGCACAATTTGAGACTCAAGGATTGTTCCCTATAATCCTGACCAGTACTATCAACTCTCTGCTGAAAACTGGAAGAGTATCACATGTACACTCACACAGTTCTCTGTGTGTAGTTCTCTCCTGTGAACTCTAACTATCTAGAGTCTCAAATTTCTCTACTTGAGGAGACTGTTTGTCTCTGCCTATATCCCTTCCATGTATTTCCCTTCCAAATATTCTAAAAGATTTCTAGAGTTGGGGCAATTGTAGAACTCACCTTGCTTGCTCCCCACCTCAGGAATCCATTCTCTGCTGCCTGACATTTGATGTAAAAAACTGCACTTTCATTTATCTCATCTACTTTCATGTTGTTTGAGACAGGAGGATAAATGTGTCCTTTGCTATGCTATGTCCACCAAAATGGAGGTTCCTCTGCAATCAGAACTCACTGAATGCCTTGTGAATGCTAGGCAGTGACTTCTGTGCATGGGTGCAGACTAACTAGGGATATGTGTTGGGGCTTTGGGGAGCCCTGTCTTGCTGGAGAAATATGCTAATTACAACTAGCATTTCCTATGGGGTATGTTCAGTTCAGCTCAGTCTCTCAGTCATGTCCAACTCTTTGTAACCCCATGGACTGCAGCACGCCAGGCTTCTCTGTCCTTCACCAACTCCTGGATCTTTCTCAAACTCATGTCATCGAGTCAGTGATGCCATCCAGCCATCTCATCCTCTGTCATCCTCTTCTACTCCTACCTTCAATCTTTCCCAGTAATAAGGTCTTTTCTAATGAGTAAGTTCTTCACATCAGTAGGCGAAAGTATCAGAGTTTCAGCTTCAGCGTCGGTCCTTCCAATGAATATTCAAGATTGATTTCCTTTAGCATAGACTTGTTGGATCTCCTTGTAGTCCAAGGGACTTTAAAGAGTCTTATCCAGCACCACAGTTCAAAACCTTCAATTCTTCATTACTCACCATTCTTTATGCCCCAACTGTCACATCCATACATGAAAACTGGAAAAAATCATAGCTTTGTTTATACTGAAATTTTTCAGCAAAGTAATGTCTCTGCTTTTAAAAATGCTCATAGCCTTGTCATAGCTTTTCTTCAAACAGGCAAGCATCTTTTAATTTCACGGCTGCAGTCATCATTTGCAGTGATTTTGGAGCCCCCCAAAAATAAAGTTTCTCACTGTTTCCATTGTCCTCTTTCACTTTCATCAAGAGGCTCTTTAGTTTCTCTTCGCGTTCTGCCAAGAGAGTGGTGACTTGTGCATATATGAGGTTACTGATATTTCTACCAGCAAATGTGATTCCAGATTTTGCTTCATCCAATGGGGCATTTTGCATGATGTACTCAACATATAATTTAAATAAGCAGGGTGACAATATACAGCCTTTATGCACTCCTTTCCTGATTTGGAACCAGTCTGCTGTTCCATGTTCAGTTCTAACTGTTGCTTATTGACCTGCATACAGATTTCTCAGAAGGCAGGCAAGATGGTCTGGTATTCCAGTCTCAGTGAGTTTTCCACAGTTTGTTGTGATCCATACAGTCAAAGGCTTTTGCATGTTCAATAAAGCAGAAGTGTGTATATTTCTGAAATTCTCTTGCTCAGTGGACGATGTCAATTTGATCTCTGGTTCCTCTGTCTTTCCTAAATCCAGCTTGAACATATGAAAATTCACAGTTCATGTACTGTTGAAGACTTAATTGGAGAAATTATTTTGGTAGCATGTGAGGTGAGTGCAACTGTGTGGTAGTTGAAAATTCTTTGAAATCATCTTTCTTTGGAATTGGAAATGAAAACGGCCTTTCCAGTCCTGTGACCACCACTGAGTTTTCCAAATTTGCTAGCATATTGAGTGTAGCACTTTAACAGAATTATCTTTTAGGATTTGAAATAGCTCAACTGCAATTCCATCACCTCCACTAGCTTTACTCATAGTGATGCTTCTTAAGGCCCTCTTGACTTCACATTTCAGGATGTCCAGCTCTAAGTGAGTGATCACACCATCGTGGTTATCTGGGTCATTAATATTTTTTTTGTATAGTTCTTCTATATATACTTTCAAACTCTTCTTAATATATTTTGCTTCTCTTAGGTCCATGGCATTTCTGTCTTTTATTTGACCCATCTTTGCATGAAATGATCCTTCCCTATCTCTAACTTTCTTGAGCAGATCTCTGGTCTTTCCCATTCTATTGTTTTCCTCTATATCTTTGCATTGATAACTTATGAAGGCTTTTTTAAAATCTCTTCTTGATATCTTTGGAACTCTGCATTCAGATTGGTAGGTGTTTATTTTCTCTTTTGCCTTTTGGTTCTCTTCTTTTCTAAGTTATTTCTAAGACATCCTCAGACAACCATTTTGCCTTTTTGCATTTCATTTTCTTGGGGATGGTCTTGATGAGGTACGTACATATCAAAAAACAAAGATCCTTGCATCCAGTTCCATTATTTCATGGCAAATACATGGAGAAACAATGAAAGCAGTGACAGACTTTATTTTCCTGGGTTCCAAATTCACTGTAGATAGTGACTGCAGTTGTGAGAGAAAAAAAAAAAACGACACCTGGTCCTTAGGGNCATTATTTCATGGCAAATACATGGAGAAACAATGAAAGCAGTGACAGACTTTATTTTCCTGGGTTCCAAATTCACTGTAGATAGTGACTGCAGTTGTGAGAGAAAAAAAAAAAACGACACCTGGTCCTTAGGGGAAAAAAAAAAAAAACTATTAAAAACCTTGACAGTATACTAAAAAGCAGAGACATTACTTTACCAGCAAAAGTCTGTATAGTCAAAGCTCTGGTTTTTCCAGAAGTCGTAACAGATGTGAGAGTTGGACCATAAAGAAAGCTGAGCTCCAGAGAATTGATGCTTTTGAACTGTGTGTTGACAAGACTCTTGAGAGTCCCTTGGACTGCACGGAGATATAATCAGTCCATCCTAAAGGAAATTTATTTTGAATATTCATTGGAAGAACCGATGCTGAAGCTGAACTTCCATTACTTTGGCCAATTGATGGGTATAAATGACTCAGTATAAAAGACCCTAATGCTGGGAAAGATTAAAGGCAGGAGACAAAGGTGAAGACAGAAGATGAAATTGTTGGGTGGCATCAGCATGTTGAACTTGGCAAACATGAGTTTGAGCAAGCTCTGGGAGTTGGTGATGGACAGGGAAGCCTGGCATGCTGCACCCCATGATATAGCAAAAAGTTGGATGTGACTGAGAGATTGAACTTAACTGATGTACAGAGGACAGTCAGGAAGCAGGCAGAAATCTTTAAGGAAGGAGGAAAGAACAATTCCTGGATAGATGAAAATTATGGGTCAGCAGGCCATTTCAAGCTGGAGAAGCTCTAGGGAAGCAAGTCTATGCCAAGTGGAGAGGATGGTAAAAGAAAGACAGGGTGGCAGTGCTGGGATTTCCCAGATGACTACATCCCACTTCTATTAAGCCTTATCAATGGTCAATATTGTTAGGTGATTGGAAACATAAGTTTTGTTTTTAAGTGGTAGGGCAATATTCAATGGAAAGACTGATGATGAAGATGAAGCTCCAACACTTAGGCCAAAGGTGTCAAGACCCAGCTCTTTGGAATAGACCTTGATGCTGGGAAAGATTTTGGGCAGAAGGAGAGGGAGTAAGAGGATGAGATTGTGAGATGGCATCACTTACTCAAAGGACATGAATTTGAGGAAACTACATGAAATAGTTAAAGAGAGGGAAGCCTGTTTTGTTGCCAAACATGTAATCACAAAGAGTCAGACATGACCTAGCAACCGAATGATACCAATGAAGACACAGGGTCCAGTGAAGGATCTGGTCCTGGTTTGTGTAGAGAAAGACTTAGTTGAAATAGGAAGCTTCTCATCCTCTGGTGCAGGTCCTTGAATCCAAGGCAAGGAGCACCAGATTTTGAATGTGTTACCAAGTTGTTTTTTTTTTTTTTTTTTTCTAAAAAACAAGATATCTTTTCTGCAGGAAAGAGAACATTGACAGTTTGTTCTCTAGATTTTACTGAGGGATGTCAAAGGGATCTGGAGTAGGATGAGTCTGCAAAATTCAAGTGACCAGCTGCTGCAGGGTGAAGTTTGTGGTAGACATTCTGCACTAGATGGAAAACGAATCCAGAGAAAGTGTCCCTTCTGGAATGTACATGCCAGTCTATCACATTGTTTCAACAGATCACTTCAATTTTGTTTGTGGCAAGCAAGAAATGGATGGAGGGTTTGCTGTTTTCAATTCCTGTAGGTAGTTAGATGACTAAATGTTTGCTTACTTCATTGCATGGTTGAAATGATGCTTGGGAAA
Organism: Oreotragus oreotragus; assembly: GCA_006410675.1. Classification (NCBI taxonomy): domain Eukaryota; kingdom Metazoa; phylum Chordata; class Mammalia; order Artiodactyla; family Bovidae; genus Oreotragus; species Oreotragus oreotragus. The sequence goes on along the minus strand of SJYX01013029.1, from coordinate 292,805 downwards.
GAAAACTAGATCAAATCCACACATATTTGGTCATTAAACAGCAGGCATAGGAAGATTTCTAAGGCAACTGTAGGTAATTTAAACATGAAAGGCCAAATGGGGACAGTTTCATTAAACAGGCTGAGATTGGACTGTACAGGTTGCCATAGCTGTTGCTATGACAAGTAGCCATCGCTACTTTTTGCTATGCTGGAGATGTGGTAAACTGAAAAGAGACAAAAGCCTTACAACTCTACTTGCAGTGTGATTTCAGGGGAGAAGTAGTTGACAAGATCAGGCTGACTGGTAAGGCTGGGAAGTAAGCAATCTGAGCCTGTAATCATCAGCTCTTGTTGGGGCCTAGAAAACAGAAGCATCGGCTCAGTCAGAGTTCCGGGTCAGGGTTCAGAGATAGATGTAATTTGGCTTGAGTCAATATTTAGCCTTTGAGATGACAGCTATAACCTCTAAACAGAAGATTTCCTTGTCTCCAGCTGGCAGAATAATTCATATTTGTTCCAAACTCAGGATGCAGTAAGCCCTCTCACGGCCACCTGTTCTTAGTGGGCACACATGCATCTCAGTTCAGTTCAGTTCAGTTCAGTCACTCAGTCGTGTCTGACTCTGCGACCCCATGAATCGCAGCACGCCAGGCCTCCCTGTCCATCACCATCTCCCGGAGTTCATTCAGACTCACGTCCATCGAGTCCATGATGCCATCCAGCCATCTCATCCTAGGTCTTCCCCTTCTCCTCCTGCCCCCAATCCCTCCCAGCATCAGAGTCTTTTCCAATGAGTCAACTCTTTGCATGAGATGGCCAAAGTACTGGAGTTTCAGCTTTAGCATCATTCCTTCCAAAGAAATTCCACGGTTGATCTCCTTCAGAATGGACTGGTTGGATCTCCTTGCAGTCCAAGGGACTCTCAAGAGTCTTCTCCAACACCACAGTTCAAAAGCATCGATTCTTCGGCGCTCAGCTTTCTTCACAGTCCAACTTTCACATCCATACATGACCACAGGAAAAACCATAGACTTGACTAGGAGGACCTTAGTCAGCAAAGTAATGTCTGCTTTTGAATATACTATCCAGGTTGGTCATAACTTTTCTTCCAAG